>PVKH010038309.1:0-11355 GCA_004027955.1 Chaetophractus vellerosus | reverse complement strand
AAGGAGGTCTGGACTCCCTGGGGCATACCAGAGCCTGCATAGTGCAGACTTCAGTTTGGCTGGTACCCATCTCAGAGTTTGAAGGAAGTCTGGACTCCCTGGGGCAGGCTGCAGTCTCAATGATACAAGGTTGACAAGGTGTGGTCTCCAAAGAGCAGGCTATCACAGGTTTATCTGGTAAAGTCTCAGCAGAATTTAGAGTTCCAATGTCCCCACCAATATCATCATCATCCCATATGTCTCCATACCAATATTAGGGGTTCCACTCCTTTCCAATCAATGCCTTCACTTTAATTGCGGAAACCCTGCAAGGTCAAGATTTTAGTTTCCTCTGCAGTTCTGCTACTCATACCTTGAGCCTCTGGGTTTGATTCTCAGATATCTCAAGTCTTTTGACAAGATTTTCTTTCAAGGCACACGTAGAAACTTTCATATCATTCATGCGGCATTTAAGTTTCAAATTTGAAGACTTTAGCTCATCGCTTTTTTAACTGTCATTCTTTTTTAACTGTATCCAGGGTATCTAAGAGGAGCCAGCCAATATCATTATACTTTTTTTACTCCACAAAATTCTGTAAGGTATTGAAAACACATTCCCCAGATCCTTGCTTCTTATATGCATGGAAGTAGGGGAATACAGTGAGACTATTTTGTGTATCTCTATTGCCAGCTCACACCTTGGACTCTTAGCAACCTCTTCATTATTGGAAAGGGAGTCATTAGTACTCTTGAGTCCAATTAGAGTAGAGAACCATCTCAGACATCCCATGTTTAAGACTCTGTTCCTCAAGAACCACTCCTGGTACCAGCTGTTTTAGTCAGTGTTCTCTTGGGAAACAGAATCAACCAGAGATATCTGTAAATACTCTAAGATTTTATAAGAGTCTGTCATGTGACTGTGGGGATGCACAAGTCCAGGTTCTGCAGGCTGGCTGTAAGCAGGGGTTCTGATGAAAGACTGATGTAAGGTCCTTGATGAGTTTCTGGGAGAAGTTGGCTGTCCAAAGAAGAGCTGGGAAATTCTCTCTGAATGTTGAAATCACTTCCCCTTTTAAGGCATTCAACTGATTGGATAAAAGTATCATCCATTGCTTATGCATTCTCCCTGATTGACGCAGTTCTAATCAGCCATCCATGCAGTAAAACTCACTGGTGACCGAAGTTCATTAATGCTCTTGTATTATAATTAGCCCAGTGCTTGCTGGACCTAATACCTGGACACAATTAACTGGCCTAGTTGACACATTAGCCTAACCATAACAATGATTAAGTGGGTTTTATCCCTGATATGCAAGGATGTTTCAACATAAGAAATTCAATGTAATACAGCAAATTAACAGATCAGAAGAAAAAAAATTACATAATCATCTCTATTTCCATAGAAAAAGTATTTGACAAGCTACAGCATCCTTTCTTGATAAAATACTTTGAAAGATAAGAATATAAGGAAATTTCCTCATTATGATAAAGGGTAAATGAAAACACCACAGCTAACATCATACTCAATGGTGAAATGCTAAAGGATTTCCCTCTAAATCTGGAACAGGACAAGGATGCCCACTGTCACCACTATTATTTAACACTGTATTAGAAGAACTTGCTTGATCATATAGGCAAGAAAAAGAAATAAAATTCATCCAAATTAGAAAGGAAGTAGTAAAAATTTCCCTATTTGCATATGACATGTTCCTATGTGTAGAAAGCCATCAAAAATCTACATCAAAGCTTCTCAAGCTGATAGACGAGATCAGTAAGGTGGCAGGATATAAGATTGACATGCAAAAATTGGTAACATTTCTGTACACTAACAATGAGCAATCTGAACGGGAACTCAAGAAAAAAATTCCTTTTACAACAATACAAGTTCATTGATACAAGTTCTTCTATTGCTAGAATAATTATAAGTCTACTTTAATCCATTGTTGCATTCCCCCCTTATGTTTGCTCATTCCTCAAAATTGAGGGTTTTGGGATGGTGATGCCCACTCTGTTTGTGATGGATAGAGGCCTGATGTCTTATGGGACAGATGGATGGAACTGTCTTGCTTGCAACAACAGCATTTTTTACTGAACTGGAAAAGCTAATTATGGAATTTAATTGAAAGCCAAGGGGACCCAATTAGCCAAAAACATATTGAAAAGAAAAATGAAATTGAAGGAATCATGCTACCTGACTTTAAAAAATACTACAAAGCTACAGTGATCAAAACTGCACTGTATTGGCACAAAGTGAATTTCTGATCAATGGAATTGAATTTGTGAGTTCTGATATAGACCTACATGTATATGGCCAACTGATATTCAACAAATTCACCAAGCCCACTCATCTGGGACAGATTAGTGTCTTCAACAAATGGTTCTAGGAGAACTGGATATCTGTATCTGAAAGAATAAGGTCACCATCTCATGTCCTATACAAAAATTAACTCAAGATGGGTCAAATACATATATGTAAGAGCCAAGACCATAAACTCCTAGAAAATAATATAGGAAAGCATCTATGAGATCTTGTAGTAGGAAATGGTTTCATAAACTTTATACCCAAAGTGTGAGCAATGAAAGGAGAAAATATCAAAATAGGATCACTGTGATAGTTAGGCTAATGTGTCAACTCAGCCAGGCAATTGTGTCCTGGTGTTTGGCCAAGCAAGCAGGGCTAATTGTAATACAAGAGCATTTATGGACTTCAGTCACCAGTGATTATACTGCATGGATGGCTGATTACATCTGCATCAATCAGAGAGATTGCATAAGCAATGGGTGATGCTTTTATCCAATCAGTTGAATGCCTTAAAAGGGGAAGTGATTTCAACATTCAGAGAGAATTTCCCAGCTCTTCTTTGGACAGCCAACTTCTCCCAGAAACTCATCAAGGACCTTTCATTGGACTTTCATCAGAGTCCCTGGTTTGCAGCCTTCCTGTGGCCCTGAACTTGTTTATCCCCACGGTCACATGAGAGACTCTTATAAAGTCTCATATTATTGGCAGATATCTCCTGTTGATTCTGTTTCCTGAGAGAACCCTAACTAATACAGATCACCTCAAAATTAAAAACTTTTGTGCTTCAAAGGAGTTTGCCAAGAAAGTGAAAAGTAAGCTTATTCAATTGTAGAAAATATTTGTGAACCACTTGTCTGATAAGGGTCTAATATACAGCATATATGAAGAAATCCTACATCATGAAAATAAAAGACAAACAACCCATTTTAAAAATGGTCAAGAGATTTGAATAGACCCTTTTCCAAAGAGGAAATACAAATGGCTAAAAAGCACATAGAAAGATGCTCAACATCACTATCTATTAGAGAAATGCAATCAAAACTGCAATGATATATCATCTTACACCTATTAGACTGGTGGCTATTAAAAAAATGGAAATGCCTCTATGGAATATGAATGAGTTCATTTGGTCATGGATTTTGTTGTTGTTGTTGTTGTTGTGGGGTGTTATCTCAGTGGGTGGAGACCCTCACAGTAACCAACAAAATATTAAATTCCTATCTTAGGGAGTCCTGCTACATTCTATAATAGAGTGGCAAGAATCTCTAGACTAGGCAGTGCGTAGGGAAAAAGGACAGATCAGTATGCCAGGCCATTGTTATTAGTGCTTGTACATATGAACCTTATTTTTGTAAAATTGAAACTTAGGCTAATAATATATATTGCCTAAGAGTTACTTCCTTAAAACCTCCCTGTTATTCAAATGTGACCTCTAAGCCAAATCCAGCATATAAACTCACTGCCTTCCCCCCAGCATGGGACATGACTTCTGGGGAAAGGCTTCTCTGGCACCAAAGGATTATTACCAAGTGCCAACTAGCAATGCATATGGGAAAAGATCTTGACCAAGAGAAGGCAATATTTAATACAAGAGAATTTTCACAGCTAAGAGATTTCAAAGTGAGTCAGGAGGACATTCCAGAGGTTATGCCTAAACACATCTCTGGAATATCTCACTGACTGCCTACAGTAAACAAAGCCTCAAGCAGTGGTGCTCCTGAAGTCTCTAGAGACATCTGGACACTATAGGCAGGGCACAGAACCCCAGGAAATTGGTACCCCATTGGTGGACCTTACCTTGGAATATATGTTAACCTATTTCCCCAGTGAAACAGAGTTAAACTCATTTACAATTTCCCTACACATGGTTCTTTTGTCCCTTTTATTTGAACCTATTGTTAGCACTATCTCCATTAAATATATGTCCCAAAGGTTTAAATCTTCTGGTTGTTAACATGCTGGCTGAGCCCTGAATCTCAGCAGAATTGCAGCCAACACCTACTACCTAACTCATAAGATTTGCCCAGGACAACAAAGAAAATGATGATGATGGACACCTCTCATCCCCCAAAAAACAGAGTATCTATAACTGCAAGCAAACAGTTCCATCCATCTGCTGATTGATTTAAGAGAATTTAAGATCCCTCTCAATTGGAAGCAGAGTGGACATTACCATCCCCAAATCCTCAAGACTTAGTAATGAACAAACGTAAAGGGAGAATGCAACCATGGACCAAACTAGACTTATTTCTAGTAATGGAAGAACTTTTAACATTGATATAGTGATAGTGGACACCAGAGATTCTGAGGCAAGATGGGAGGGAAGAATAGGTGTAACATGGGACGTTTATGGGACATTGGAATTGTTCTCCATGATATTGTAATGATGGATACAGGCCATTATACATTTTATCAATCCTGTAAAATTGTGAGGTGCAAAGTGTAAATGATAATGGAAAATATAGACCATGATGAGTAGCAATGCTTCAATATTTGTTAACCAATTGAAAAAAAATGTAACATACTAATGAAAGATGTCATTAATAGGGGGAAATGTGAGAAAGGGAGGAGGTATATGTGAATTCCTTATATTTTCTATGTAACTTTTCTGTAATCTAAAACTTCTTTAAAAATAAAGTTAAAAAAAAAACAACGGTGATTTGAAAAACAACAAAGAAAATGCCAGAGGCTGCTGTGGGGACCTGCTTTGGGACACAGCAAACCACTGCTTACTAACTCCCAAAACACTGAGGGTCAGAGACATGAAGAAGCCAAAACAAGTAATCATGAGTCATTAGACCCCCAGGATGCCAGGAAAGGATCCCCTCCTCCACCGTGGAGATATTAAGAGAGGGTAAAACTCCTGGTGAATTGTATCTAACCGAGAGTAGAGCAAATGTCTACCTCCACAGGAAGATGCTCTGAGTCATGTAGGAGGGTACTGGACAGATAGGAGAGCCAGGAAAAAATCAGGGGTTGCTTACCTGAGTGGCTGAAAGGGTCACACATACCTGGCACTCAGGGCAGACAGACTAGGTAGAGACCCGAAACCCCCTTCACCAAATGGGTGTGTGAACACAGATTCCCCGAGAGAAAGAGGGGTCTGGGAAAGTGGAGAGTGATTTTTTAGCCAGCTGGGTCCCCCTTAAATATCAGAAGCTAACCCAATTCAACAGGGAGAGGGGAAGGGAATTGTCTCTGGCTGGAGGTCATGCCCAGCCACTTAGGTAAAGAGAGGAATTACGTCAGTGAGAAGGCAGGGAGACAGGAGGCTGATCACAGTGAGAAGGCAGAGAGACAGGAGGCTGATCACAGTGAGAAGGCAGAGAGACAGGAGGCTGATCACAGTGAGAAGGCAGAGAGACAGGAGGCTGATCAGCACCACTCCAGCTGACTGCAGGGGATCTAACCTGCCCGAGGGAAAAGGGGCAGATAGCCTTCTGAAAGGCTAATCAGCCCAAGGACTCAGAATAGCTCAGTGGAAGAATTCCTGCTTAGCATTTGAGTTCCCTGGTTTGATTCCTGGCTATTCCTTGAGAAGTGATTCACCAGGTTATCAGGCATCCAGCTGAAGCTTTTTGACAGGGAACATATAGACAGTTTTCTTTGTATTAGCTTTTCTTGGATTTCTAATCAGAAAAAAAGGTTAATTTTCTTTTATTTCATTTACTTTACTCACTAAAACCCAGTTCAAAACCTGCAGAGGGCAGGTGCAGGGTGGGTGATTCAGGAACTCCAGCAGTCTGAGATGATCCTTAGATGACTTAGAAAGAAGGCTGTTTTTCCATGTTTATTTTTTTTCTTCTGTCCCCTTTTTTTTAAAAAAAAAAAATTAGTTTCTGTTGTCTTGTTTCTTGCCTGTTTTGTATCCCTCGCTTTCTTTCTCTTCTTGTTTTTCTTTTTTTTCTTTTATTCTTTTGATTACTGATCTATTCTACCTAAGCTATTTCTTTTCACTCCTTCATCTTTATATCTTTTTTTTCCCATTGTTGTTCTTTCATTCCTTCTCTTTTATTTGGTCTCCAATTTTTCTTGTTTGTATTTCTCATGCTCTCCCTTTTTCTCTGTATACTTTCTCTTTTTCACTTTTTTCATTCTCTCTTTTCTGTTTTATTTACCCCTCTTCTCACCATTTCAGCATTTTAAATCATTCTATATATTTTTTTCTCTATTCTGTATCTGGTTTTATGGTTTTTATTCCACTTTCCTAATCTTAATGCTCTGTGTTTCTTACTCATGTTAATTTTTCAATTTCCTAGATCTTGTACGGTTGCTCTCCTGCCTTTTACTATTACCATTGCTATTATTCTTTCTGTCTTCCTATCTCTTTCTTTTCTCTGATCTTAACTTTTTCTTTCAAAGGAACATAGGCAGATCTCTCTTACAAACACAGGCTGAGTTGGGGCAGGAGCCTGAACAAATGAGATGTTTTGGGAACCCACAGAGGAGGAGGCTTCAGGGCATCGACCTGGAGGGAGCTGGATGAAGAGATAAATTCCTCAAGGTGCTGCTAGCTTGATGGTTACTGTGTTTCCTCTTCCTTGATTCCCCCTATTCTGTGTTTGTCAATTTTGTATACCAATGCTACCTCTTTTCCTTCTCTCATCATTATATCTTCTGCTTTCTGCTGTTGTTCTTACATTCCATTTCTCTTTGTTTAGTACCCAATTTTTCTGGTTTTTACTTCTATGTCATCTAAGCTACATTATTTCTTTTATTAATTTTTTTTCCTTTTTGTCTTTTCTTTTCCCTTTCCCTCTTACCTCATCATACTGGCCTTTTAATTCAGGCTAATATTTTCTTCTATTTGGCTTCCCATTTCATTGTTGGTACACCACCATTTTATTCCTATTATTCTACACTGCTTACATGAGTTAAATATTCATTTTCCAAGGTCTTAAACAGTTCCTTATCTAACAATTACTATTATTCTTTTACTTTCCTAACATCTTCCAATTTCTCTGGCCCTAATTTTTTCCTCCAAGGGAACATAGACAACAGCAATGAGATAGAATAAGAAGTGAAGGAGTTCTTACAAAGGTCATGACCCATGAAGGAAAACAGGCAAACTTGGCATGCATGGGACTGGTGTCACAAGTCTTAAGACATTAAGATAATATCTGGTACATGCCTGGTGGATGAGCACTCTGTGCTTCTAAGGGTACATCCAGTTAACATAAAGATAATGACATGGTCTGCTATGTGCAAGAATGCATGAGAGTGTAACCATTAACCCTGGACTATATCTTA
Organism: Chaetophractus vellerosus; assembly: GCA_004027955.1. Classification (NCBI taxonomy): domain Eukaryota; kingdom Metazoa; phylum Chordata; class Mammalia; order Cingulata; family Chlamyphoridae; genus Chaetophractus; species Chaetophractus vellerosus. Next base: position 3,824 of record PVKH010038309.1, on the reverse strand, counting down.
AGTTGCTGACCTTAGGAATGTATAAACTGACACATATCCATTACCCCTGCACATGCACATTTGTATTTTCTTTGTTCTAATGCCTAATAAAAGCCACAGTGGTTAGTGCAGCAGTACTCTTCTCCCTTTCTCATTCTTTTCATCTGTGGCACTGCTTTCATGGTCCTAGTTCCTGAACATCAACATTTGGTGCCCAAACAGGGACCTGAAGGTGAATCTTTCTCACTGACCGATGCATTCCACAGTGCCCAGCGGACCAAGGAGCTCCCGGAGAGCAACTTCTGGAACGGGTAAGTTACATCCTTGGGATGATCAGGAAAATGGGGAATCAGCAGTCAATTTTTGAAGAGTACTTGAATGTCTTGAAGACGCTATTGAAAAGCACTGGTGTAACTATTAAATCCTTGGCTTTTGAGGATCTTTTTTTCTCTTGTACAAAAACATTGTTATTGGTTTCAGCTGCAAGGCCATAATATTTTAAATCTGAAACAATGGAAGTTAGACAGGAAAGCTTTCAGAAAAGATTATCAAAATGGAGAATCGATTCCTGTACATGTGTGGTCTTTCTGTAGTCCTATTTCTGTAGCTCTTGAACCGTTATAATCTGATGAAAATGAAGATAATAAAGAGGATGCTGCTATTGCTGAACCTTTAGGAGAACAAACTGATACTGATTTTCATCCTTATGAAAATGTATATGATAAAATTAATGAGCAATCAAAATCAGATATGCTCATGTCTAATGAAGGAGAAGAAAAGAAAAGGGGAGTTTCACCTGCTCCTCTTAATCTTTTTTCCACTACATTTAATGACCCCCTAAAGTATCTGTTACTGTTCCAGCTCTATCTTCTTCTATCATGAAAAGTATAGCTCAGGGGAGCCGAGAGGGAGATACAGAAGCTATGCAATTTTTTTTCTACTTTTCCAGTAACTATTTCTCCACTTCAGTTCAGTGCTGAAAATCCTCAAGGAGGTGTTCAATTTGATCATGTTCCTGTACCCTTTAAAACTATAAAAGAATTAAAACAAGTGTGTACTCAGTGTGGTGTAAACTCACCTTATACTAAAGGTTTAGTTCAAGTCATGGCTCAAGCAGACAGACTAATACCCTGAGATTGGAAAATTCTTGTAAAAACTATTGTTGCCACAGCTCACTTTAGTGTTTGGCAACTAGAATACCAAAAAGGCTGCACTGGACATGCAGAAGTGCTGAATAAAGCCCTTATCAATGAGATCATGCTTGTAAGAAAATATTCTGTTGAAAGGTAACTAAGATAAGGAAAACATCCCAGCAGCCAGTCTACAAACCCCCTACTGCCTATATGATAATGTGGCTGTGGACTGGTGGGGGTTAATACAGTTAAGCCACTGGAAAAGTAAGAAAACTTGGCAATACAGTTTCCAGAAAAATTCTCAAAAAACAGTAAAATCAAAGATGCATGTTTCTATTGATGTGTTGTAACTTGTTTTATGTTTGTCTGTGTGTTCAGTGTCCATGTATATTTTGATACCTCTGGATGGTAATATTAAACTGATAAATAAAAATTATTAAAAGTGCTCTATTCAAATGGCCAAAAATTAAATAAGTGCTTATATTAATAAATATCAATAATAATTTATAAAGATAGTTATAACCAAATTGAATCATATTTTTGACAAATTTCTTTAGTGTTGATGGTAATGGTTTATTGTAAAATGTTTGCTTGGAAACAGTTTCAAAAAGCATTTTGGTAACTTATGTATAGAAGGTATATAAAGCGTGTTTTTATTATTAAGGAAAAAGAAAGTAATTTTGTCCTGAGATAAAATGATTGGGTATTAAGAAGGAGCAAAATGGGAAACAAAATCTGAATGAATACAGAAAGTGCATGGGAAAGGAATTTTTGTGGTCAAAGTTAAGTAAGATTTAATGGCTGTCTATAAAGATTTAAAAGCTTTAATGTCAAATAGTATAAAAACACAAAGTTAAAGTTTTATTCTTTCTCAAAGTTCTACAAGTCATTTTCTGTTTTAGTAAAAATTTACAAAAGCTTTTTCTCCTGAATAATCAGTACGCAAAAAAGAAAGTCTGTTTTATCAAAGTAGTTTCTTATACTTTAACCTTATCATTTCCTTGGGGAAACGAGTTTTATCACTTATAAAAGAACATAATATTCAAACCTGCTTTCTCAAAGTCAAATCCTGAAAAGTAGCTTTTTCTTTCAAACTGTTACAAATAATTTGGTCTTTTACCTAGAAAAGGATAAAATACTAAAAATAGTTAAATTCATTTGCTATATTGTAAGTTGAATGAAGTATTTGAAAGAGTTGCACAATTCAAATAAATTTTCTAACCTTACGATAATTAAAATTGTTAAGTAAATGTTCATATGAATACTTTAAAAATATATAAAATTCCTGAAAATTTAATAATGTTTCAGTATAATATTAGATAAAAGTATAATTCTATTAATCATAACTTTAATTATTTTAAAATATAATAATAATATGTGTCACAGATACTACCTCTCTGCCTAAATTTCAAGAGGCATATGCTTTAACTAAAGTTTATCTGATTTACCCCACCCCTGCTAAAGAAGCAGATCTACAGCTACAAAAAGAAAGCAGCCATTAGGGGCTGCCAGGGGTAGTGCATAACAGTAACTTATAGTAAATTAAAATAACACCACTGAAGTATACAGCAGTCCCAAATATTGCTAGTTTGTTGCAAAAAATTAATATCCAGTTATGTCATTATCACTTTGTTTTTAAACTTTCTAAGGTTTTAAACAAGTCAAGCCAGTCCACATTCCCCTTCCTGTAAAATAGCCAACAATAAATCAAGTTTATATTCAACACTTTGAACTACAGCCCCAACTCCAGTTATAATGTTAACAACAAAACTAATGCAGGTATTAAGATTACAAGTTACTGTACTGTCCCACAGCCCAAATAGGAAATAATAATTTATTGTTACCTATGCCTCAAACTATTCAAAATAGTAAAATTAAGGTCATTCTAATCATGCTACTAAGAATCTTAAGTGCATAAGGAATAAAAGTTTATTCATTGGATGTTTGCTAATTAAAAGTCTATGAATTATGTATAACATATTTAAATACTAATCAAACATTTAATGCATTACATTGTATACTTAAGTAATTTAATAACTTGTATGTTACACATAAATGTATTTTATTAAATGTATATGTAATTCTTTTGTTTTAAGTTTGGATAGTCCTGAAACCGAATATATTAAGAAAAGGTTTGGCAAGGATTGTTCAAACCTAAAAGTAAAACATCATGCAGAAAACTTTGTTCATCAACAAACCAATGCCTTGTTAGTTAACACTTTTCATATTTCAGGAAAAATAACGAAGACTAAAATAGTAAGCCCATCAAGGATGTTTTGTAACAAATTAAAAGAGATAAAGTACATTTCAAAAGGTGTTGTATTCCTCCCTGGAAGAGCTGGCCACTCTTCCAGGGACTGATGCATAAACCTTAAAATGTACACAATGGAGTGTTGTGTTCCTTCCTAAGGAGGCTGGCCCCTTCCTTGGGAATTAGCAAAATACTCACAAGTTGACATCTTTAGTATCAAATTCATTAATCATAAACACAGTCAACCAAAACTCTAGTATCAGCTGCTAATTCAACACTTCCCAGCTAAAAGCTAAATATTGGTAAGTGTAATGGTTTCAGAGTTTTATTTATTTGTGAATTCCAAAAATATAGATTGGATTGTTCTTGTAAGCTAATCTGTTCATCTGGGCATGATTGAGTTGTGATAAGGGCATTAACTGCCACATCAGTGAGACGTTGAGCCCCGCCCCTCAGTGGGC
>PVKH010038308.1:0-11344 GCA_004027955.1 Chaetophractus vellerosus | reverse complement strand
AATTAATTTTAAACTTTATATACAAATGGACCTTAAAGAGGCTTATCTAATTTATTTATTTATTTTTTCATTTCTTATTTCTTTTATTTTTTCTTTTATTTTTTAATTTAATTTTTAAAAAAATTTTAATTAATTTTTTTAATACATCGATTACATAAATGTTACACAAAAATTTTAGGGGTACCCTTATGCCCCACCTCCCATACCTTCCACAACCTACCACATATACATCCTTCATCAATGTGGCACATCACCTGCAATAGATATACACATTTTGGGACTTTGCCACTAAGCATGGACCACAGTTCAGACTGTAGACCACACTCTCTCCCACACATTTCTGTATGATATATGATGATATAAAGTGGCCAATATCCACCATTGCAGTGTCACCCAGGACAATTCCCAAGTCTTAAAAAAGCCCCTGTATTACAACTGCCCTTCCCTCTCCCTGCCCCCAAAGCGTCCATTGGCCACTGGCTCCACATAATTTTGTAATTTCTTCCATTGCGTGAATCACAAGTCTCTAACAGGACACCAGCAAGTCCACTCCAGTCCATAGTTCTTCCCCCAATCCCGAGGAGTCTGGGATGGTGATGTCCCCTCCACTTCCAAGTGAGAGGGGGCTTATATCCCGTGGATACGATGGACAAGATTATCCTGCCTGCATCTGCAGACTCTCTCCCATTCCCTGGGATAGCCGTTGTCGATCATCACCTCCCCACTAGGTGTCCTGGATGAGTCCATTGAGTTGTAGAGTAGGTGTTGCAGGTCCACTGAGCCTTTGGACCCAGCTGGCACATGCACAGCCCTTAGTCTCCGGTCTCTGGAAGTACACCTAAAACTCTGGCATCACATATAGGTTTGAATAGAAGATACAGGTGGACCATGTGCAGTGAAGACCTATTTCAATCAGACTCTGTCACTCTCAGGAGCAAGGATTCCAAATTAGGGCCCACTGGTAAGGCACCAAATTCTGATTTAAAGAAATGTGATTGGCCACTGAAAATCATCAGACCATTTTTTTCAGTATATTATTTTTATTATTTTAACACATCAATTTTATTGATACATATTAATAAAGCATAAATCCATCCAAATTATACAAGCAATGGTATTCAGTGTAATCACATATTTGTGCATTCGTCACTTTAATCATTTTTAGAGCACTTTTATTATTCCCATAATAATAATAATAATAAATAAAAAAACAAACTCATCACCTTTCAGTTTCTCTATGCTTCCCGTGCATTACATAGCTATTTTTTTCCTTCTCTCTAGTATATCTGTATTTATATTTTGTAAAAACAATCTTATATATGCAATATCACCCATATTCATGTTTTATCTGAGGTTTTACTGTCTTATAGATTCCCATGTTACAGTATTTAGCTTTCCTTCTATACATGACCTTAGATTTTTCCCTTTCAACCACTGTCATACCCATATAGTAGTTCTGCTAGTTACAAACACCATGATGTGCTTTCACCATTTATATTCATTTCCAAAAATTTACAAACAACCTTTTTTACCAGTTCTGCACAGATTAACCCTCAGCTTTCCATTCTCTGCCCTCCTTCTATTTTCTGGTGAGCTATATCCTAATTATTAACTCCATGAGTTTACACAATATATTTAGTTCATAACAGCACAGTCATAAAGTATTTGTCCTTTTGTGTCTGGCTTGCTTCACTCAACATAATGTCCTCCAGGTTTGTCCATGTTGCTATATGCTTTACAACTTCATATCTTCTTACTCCTGCATAATATTCCGTCATGTGTATACACCACAATTTGTTTATCCATTCACCAGTTGATGGACACTTGGGCTGTTCCAGCTTTTGGCAATCATGAATAATGCTGCTGTGAACATCAATGTGCAGGTGTCCATTTGTGACACTGCTCTCAGTCCTGCTGGGTATATACCTAGTAATGGTATTGCTGGGTCACACGGCAAGTCTATATTCAACCTCCTTAAGAACTGCCAAACAGTGCTCCACAGTGGCTGTACCAGTCTTCATTCCTAATAACAGTGAATAACTGTTCCTATCGCTCCACATTTACTCCAACATTTACAGTTTTCTGACTATTTAATAGTGGCCAGTCCAATAGGTAAGAAATGATGTCTCATTGTAGTTTTGATTTGCATTTCCCTATTCGCTAATGATGTTGAACATTTTTTCATGTGTTTCCTCTCTATTTGTTTTTCTTCTTTGGACAGTTGACTTTTCAAGTCTTTTGCCCATTTTTAATTGGGTAGTTTGTCTTTTTATTGTTGAGTTGTGTGATCTCTTTGTATATCATGGATATTAAACCTTTATTAGATATGTGATTGCCAAATATTTTCTCCCATTGAGTTGGCTGCCTTTTCACCCTTTTGACAAAGTCCTTTAAGGTGCAAATGTGTTGAATTTTGAGGAGGTCCCATTTATCTATTTTTTTTCTTTTGTTGCTCATGCTTTGGTTATAAGGTTTAAGAAAATATTGCCTACCACAAGATCTTGAAGATGTTTTCCTATGTTTTCTTCTAGGAGTTTTATGGTTGTCACTTTTATATTTAGGTCCCACAAAATGGATCATCAGACCATTTTGTGTAATGATCCCAAAATGATCTAAGCCCTCCACAATTAGTCTCTAACCTTGTTTATTTTTTAATTTATTTTGTTTAAGTCAATGAGTCTAATTCCTAAAACATGTCTATTTATAGTATTACATTTTCATTATTAAAACTTTTCTCTAATTTAATTGACAGTTATGCAGCCAAATTAGTGCATCTTGAGCTGAGCTGTGAGGATGTCTCTGTGATAAAATGTATTGCAGTGCTGTAAGATCACAATAATAATTTTAGGCATCATATTTTATATTTTCATCTTCTTCAAACAATATATGTATGCATTGAATAATCTGGGTGATTAACACAAATAAATCATTAAAAAGACTTGGTGTCTGAGAACATAATGAATGCATTCACGCCAAGTGATGGCACAGTGTACCATGTTGGAAAGCAAAAAAAGTGGAAGTAAAAGTCATCAATATTTTCATATCACAGAAAATAATCCTTACATGATTAGAAGCTTGGAGAAATGTTTGCATGTTTACAACTCATCAGTGGAAATTTTCGCACTGTTACTATCAAGGAATAATTAACCATTCTTTATGTAACATCAGGGACATTGTACTCTAGGGAAAATTACTCTATCAAAGTATGGTCATTTGATCATTGATATATGAGAACTCCATCGAGTCAGATAGAATTATTATACGAAGTAGTCATTATTCAAGCTGTCAAATGTGATCTAAATATTATATTTAACAGGTAAGATTTTCTCTTTTCTATCAAAGAAAGTAAATTGTGATGACTGAATGTGTATATTTTTACTTTGACTATTATTTTAAGTAATCTTTTTCCTTTCCTGCAGTTGTCTGCATAAGCTGTCATTGCCATATATCTTTTTCCTGTATTCAGTCACTTAACATTACATACAATTTTTCCTTCATTGCTTGCCATCATTGATAGATGTTTTTTATGGTTCCCTCAAGTCATAGAGGGTGGACCGACTGACTTGGTTCCATCAATGGGAAATGGCTGCCTGAAGGAATGTTTGAATATATAAGCTTCAAACCAAGTTCTAAGGAGCAAAAGACCAAATTAATTCTACCAGTATCTTGATTTATTCAAAAGTTAGATATGAATATCCTCTTTATCTTTGAGAACAGAATTTGATAGATAGGCAAAAATGGAATGCCTATAAATTACATTTTCAAGTTAATTTTCAGTTCAACAGTTTTTTCCATAGAAATCTTATATAATACATACTCATAAATGTTGTCATTCTGTCTTTGTCTATTCAGTTTTTCCCCCATTTCCAGTCATAAAATATCAAGTTGTTTATTTCTTCAGAATTAAACAATTATAATTTTAACATTATTATTTTAGAAATTTGTATTTCTAATTTCTCTTCATTTGCATTCAGATAAGAGAGTCAAAAGAATAGTAAACTCTCCTAAGTATTTGTAAGCATTATCCAAATGTCTGAAAATTTCTACTGTTTTTTTTTTCCTATTTTATACTTCTCAGTTGGTAGGAATTTCAGCTATACTATTTTTTAAAAAATAAGGTTTTACCAGATTTTGTAATTGATCAAAAAACTTATGAAAATATAATAAAAAACCAAAATTACCATCACTTGTAAGAAATAGAAACTATGTACCTTAGAATAATTGTAAGATTTCATTTTTATCTGAAATCTTACGTATTCCTCTTGCATGACATTTAACTACATGGAATATAAATTGATTTAAAATCATAGTAGAAGGTAATGGGTAATAACATTTTGTGTCCTTATCATTTAGCATCAATGTGCTAAGAACCATTCTTATGCTCATTTTACAAATAAATAAGCCTAAACAAAAGGTTAAGTGACTTATTTATAAATATACAAGTCAGTGATTCAGTTGGGATCTTTCCTCTCTTCCGCAAAAACCTCTAATTCCCACCCTTACGTATATTATCGTTATTTTTAGGATGTGCCAGAGATTGAACCCAGGACCTTGTACATGGGAAGCAGGCACTCAACCACTTGATCTACATTTCCTCCCCATATTATCATTTTATTGATATATGAAATAATCATCCTCACAAAAAAAAATCTGCTGGAATGCAGCTCAGATATTTAGAAAACTATAGCGGACCTATAAATGCTCTACACAAGTCCATCAGGGGCTTTCCAGTTTTCAGACACACTCCTTAACTCACTTTCCTTCTTCATAAAATATAGGTGATTACATAGAAGATCTTTAGTTTCCTAACCACCTCTGCCATTATCCTCTTTTTTAATTATTGGAAATAAAAACCATTTAAAAAATAGAAATACATAGAATCTTGCTATTTCAGCTAGTCATAAGTTTCTGTATGAGCCTGTGAAGGCTCCTGGTTATGTCCTGATACTATGAAATACTGTGTTCTGTTAAAGGCACTCAGTTGCATCTAAATAAAACTTGGAAAGAAGAGATGGAGGTGGCAAGGCAGTTGCAGTAAGAAGAGTCAAAAGACACTTGACTACTTACAAAGATCAACTTCTACTTGTGTGCCAAATCTTTTTACCTCTGTCCTCCATTCCACTTTTCAAGAAACTCAAAATCTTTTAAATTAGGTTCATTGGCATAATGAGTTTTGAAAGATAAGGAATCATTCTGCCATCCAGAACTTCTCAGAAATAAGTATGGGTTACTTGGATCCTTAACTCATAGAGTGAGATGCTGTACCTTTTTTTAAATATAATTAGGGCAAATTCATCTTTCCATCAATTAATCAATGAAATGACTTTTATTTGTTATGAATACACACACACACACACACACACACATATATGGTTCTTTGTAGAACAATGATAAAAGTATATTATCTCATCTCACAAATCCTGCTAGAAATTTAGATTCTAGGATCTTCATTTGTTTGTCTCCTGGTTTCTATATATCAAGTTTCAAAGGTTCTACAGGGACTATCTCCTGGGTCATTTAAAAATAGGAAACATTTCTTCTTGATTTAAAAATAGGAAGTTACAGAAACCTTTCAAGTAAGATAACGTAATCCCAGTTTCCAGGGATTAGGACGTGGACATCTTTGTGAAGCCGTTATTTTGTCTGCTCCTGTGATCATCAGTTAGCCAGCTGTTTATAAATATTGTTGCCTTTCTGAACTACTGAGATAGCTGATATATTTCTAGGTATCCATATGTTGACTATCTGTGTTGAAAGATCTCTCCAATCTATCTCAATCCCCTTATTGTCAGATTTCCAGGAGTTATTGAGCATGGTTGCCATATTCCAGAAAACAATTGTCCCAGCCCTTAGGCCTCATCTAATAGTTGTATATTTTCATGTACCTCCTCCTGAACTTTGCAGAATATTGCAATAAATAAAAAAGGTATACAGAGACAACAGTAAAGCCAAATGGTTGTATGAAATGGGCTTATTATCAAGATGAGAATTGTCAACATTCCTACTTAGTACATTTTATTACTATGGATTTCTTCACTTAATAAATTTTAGGCTAAGAAATTTTTAAAAATCAAACTGTATCAACAGTACCATTTTGTTCATTTTTTGGTAATATAAAAGTTCCAGGAATGCTGAGCGGTTCATGGGGACTGCGTGCAAGGGAAAAAGGACCTGCTGAAGCTGGAAAGGACATGCTCAGGAGAAAAAGAAAAGAGTTACAGCCCTAGGTTGGAGGCTGGTGATAAAAGAGCAAGTTCAAAGAGAGAAATTAGATCTCAGGGATTTAATGGGTTCTGTCCACTTGTTATCTCAGTCAGCAAGAAGAAGATGGGGTGATTTTAGCCAGCGGATGGAGTATGAGATCCAATTCCTGAGTAAAATGCAAAAGGGATGGAGGCATCAGGCAAACTAAGAATGTGAAAATTAAATTGGGAAATGTGAAAAACAGATACTAGCCATGCAGAAATAGGGATGTAAATACCATGTAAGAATAGGTACCAATTTATTTGACCAGTAAAGGGATGGGCTTTTCCGTGAGTGGGTGAGGACTAGTTAGGAGGCTAGGGTGATGGCAGGGTAGGCAGAGGCAATACCTGGGGAAGGTATTGGGGTTACCAACATAGGTATACAGCAAATACAGAAGTAGAAATGAGCTTGTAGTCAAATGAGTTTATCCAATTCAGCCCAGATGTAGAAATCTAAGGAAGAGTGCATGTATGTATGCATGTGGAAGTTGCTCATAATTTTAAATAATGTAGTCAGAAATGTTTGAAGAACTAAGTGAGGGAAACATGCAGCTATCTAGAGAAGACTTTTCAAGCAGAGGGAAGAGAAAGTCTAAAGGCTCTGAGCTGAGAATAGGCTTTATGTGTTCTAGAAACGGAAAGGAGTGTAGGGTGGCTAGAGTGAAATGGAAGGAGGTAAAGAATGTGAGGTAGTGAAAGTAACAGGCAGTTTGGACATTTAGAGTCTCAATGACTTTGGCTCTACTCTAAGAAAGATAGTACTTGAGGGCTTTGGGTAGAAGTGATAATGCTCTGATATTTATATTAAAAAGAACACCCACTGTGTCTCTGTATTGAAAATATTCCAGGATGGTTACAGGGCAAGAAGAGATCAGCGGGGACAGTTTTGAGTCTACTGCAATAAACCAGATGGGGGATGACGGTGCCTTAGGTGACAATGGTAGAGTGCGGGTGGTGAGAAATGGCTTGATTGCAGATATTTGTTGAAAATGAAGCCTATAAAATTTGCTATTAGCTTTGATGTGGAGACTAAAAGAGAGAAGGATTATTCAAGGTCATCAATAAATGACCCATAGCAGGTATCCCTCTTTCTTTTCTGCCAGTTTTTATCAAGTAGTTCTGGATACTTTTGTTGAAACCAGGTATCAACTCTGAACCCCACTGATTAACTGGATAAGAGCAATTGAGGGGCTTTCCCAGCAGGATTTTGGGTTCTGTGGAGAGGACAGGTCACCTGTCAATTAGGATGCTCATGGAGGCCATCTGGAATTATTCTAGAGCTGGAAACAGCCAGTGACAACAATTCTGTTTTACAAAGAAAAAAAATTTAACTTAAAAAAATTAACCGTTGGTGGTGAGAATCTCTGATACTTGATCTTAAAGGGTAGTTTTAGATTACCTTGTGACAAGCGAGAAAGAGGAATTGACTCTACATAGGAAGTTTGCAAAAGCAGCCCAGGCAATTCAGACATTTCCTTCCTGTACCCTTTACTCTCATTTCTCCATGATCACTTCTTAGAAGTACAACTCTACCTGGATTTCTTTAAAAAAAAAACTCTTTATTTTGAAATACTTTCAAAATTCATGACAGATGCAAAATGATATAAACCCTATACAGAGAACTCTAACTTACCCCTGTCCCCCCCATACCCATATCCACCAATTTTAACACTTTCTCACATTTGCCATAACACTTTATCTATCTATCTATCTATCTGTCTGTCTATCTTATTTGTCAATCCCCTTCTGAACACTTGAGTATGCAGTATATATGTCATGCTCCTTGAATGCTTAATACTTCCATGTACATTTCCTAAGAACAGGAATATTCACTTATGTATCCATCTTAAGTACAGTTATGAAGAACAAGAAATTTAACATTGATATAAATCTTAGAGTCTCTATTCCAATTTATACATATGTCTCAATAATGTCCTTTTGAGACTTTTTTCCTCCCTTGTTAAATCCTGTCCAGGATCTCACCTTGCATTTAATGGTTGTTGTCTCTTTTGTTGCTCTTTTTTTTAATTGGAGGAACATATATCCAACATAAACTTTCCCATGTCAACTACTCCCACACATAACATTCAGTAGGATTAAACACATTCACCATATTGCTTTACCCTCACCACATTCCATTACTAAAACTTCCCCATCTCCTTAAACAGAAACTAGTACACACATTGTACATTAACTGCCCATTCCCCCATCCCTCACCTGTAGCAAGATGTTCTTAACTTTCTGTAACTATAACCATATATATTCTCCAGTATTTCCTTTGTAGTTACCATGGGTCTCACATTTAACATCCTAAATCTGTAATAATCTTCTTTTCCTGAAATGCCAACTTAACTTCAGTAAGTATATATAAACCATGTTTCTACCCCCCCAACTTTATGTAGTTCTTGTCACAGATTTCATATGCATATATTAGGAGTCCAAAGCCATTGATTTATCTTTACATTTTATGCATTTGCCTTTTAGATCCTGTAGAAAGTAAAAAGGGAGTAACAAACTAAAAATATAATAGAACTGGCATTTATATTTATCTATGTTATTCTCCTTAATGGAGACCTTTGTTTCTTCATGTGATATAGATCTCTTGTCTATAGATCTTTCATTTCCACCTACAGAACTCTCTTTAGAATCTCTTGTAGGGTTGGTTTATGGTAAAGAACGCTCTCAGCTTTTGTTTATCTGGGAATGTCTTAATCTCTATTTTATTTTCGAAAAACAGTTTAGCCAGATATGGAATGTTTGGCTGGCAGGTTTTTTTTTTCTTTCAGCACTTTAAATATGACATCCGAATGCCTTCTTGCCCTCGGGGTATCTAATGAGAAATTGGCATTCAATCTTAATGAGACACCTTTATAAATATCATGTTGCTTCTCTCTTGTGGCTTTGGGAATTCTCTTCTTATCTTTGGCATTCAATGATTCAATTATAATGTGTCATGGTTAAGTCGAGTCTATTTGGGCTTATATTATTTGAAGTTCATTGAGCATCTTGGATGGGTATTTTCATATCTTTTGTTAAAATTTGGGGAGTTCTCAGCCATTATTCTTTAAATATTCTCTCTGCCCTTTCTCTCTTACTTCTTCTGGGAATCCCACAGTGCATTTTTTGGTATGCTTGATGTTATCCCTTAGGTCCCTCTGGTTCTGTACATTTCTCTTCATTATTTTTTCTTTCTGCTCCTCACACTGGATGATTCCAATGGCTTAATTTCTTCTACCGGCTCCAGTGTGGTATTGAACCCCCTAAGGAATTTAGTTCTTTGTCCATGTTTTCCTTTAGCGTTTTGAGCATATTTAGGATCATATATTTAAAAGTTTTTGTCTGGTATGCCCCAGGTCTGGGCCTCATCATTAATAGAGTCTAATGCTTTAATCTTCTACTTTCCCTGGACAATCATGTCTATATCTCTGTATTCATGCACTCTTTTGTTGAACTCTGGATATTTTGATATTTTAATGTCACAACTAGAATTTAGATTCTGGGGCATCGTTTCTGAAAATTGTATACAGCTAGTGTTATGGCAGAACTTTCCTTGAATGCCAGGAACTAACAAAAATAAATAAATAAATAAGGAAAAAAGAAAACATCTTGCCCAGTTTTTGCAGATTATCCTGTGCAAGTGCTTTCCTTCAGTGCTTATCCTTACAACGAGTTTAGAGAGTAACTCGAGTCCAGAGTACCAGGGCCTTCCTAATCCTTTCTGCACATATGCCTTGTCTTGGGCATGCACGTTCCAAGAAATTCTTTATTTGCTGAGATACTGATGTCCCTTCTTCACTAGGAAACAGTTTCCTCATGGTCTCAGGCACTGCAGTGTATATCGTACAGCCAGCAATTTGTTGTCCCAGGAAGCTATTACTTGGCTGCTCTCAACAGCATTTTATAAGAGAGCTACTTTCTACATGTTTTGAGGGTGGTAAGCCTGTGACAAATATCCTGGTTCAAACCCGCAGGCTACCTCCTGACTGATTAGGCCAGGCATATATGCTCCCAAGATGTGCATGAGTGTTACTCTGTTTCCTCCTGCACTAGGACCAGCTACCTGCACTGGAAGCACAGGCCAGTAAGGTCTCCAGGAAACCCTATCATTTTTAAGATGCCTTTTACTTGATTTGGCACTAGCCCTGTTATTGTAATCCTTTAACTGTTTTCTGGAGCTTTGAGAAAGATATTTCTGCCTATTCTTGCTGGTTGTTCAAGCGTCTGTTGGGGGACAAAACTTTGAAGCTTCTCCCTCCACCATCTTGATCTCTTCTTGCTCCCTACATGGATTATTTTTGATGCATGATTTTAGATCAGTGGATATTTTGGCTTTTGGCCCCAGTAAGTCTTGACAAAGAATAAGTAATCCCTGAAGTAGTTAGCAGTACTTTATGTTGCATTAAAAAAAATAGAGAGTTAAATCTAGCTGTAATGCAAAGTATGTAATTATAAATGGGAGGTTGGCAGGAGATGCACCAATAAAGTTATATAGAGGGGCCGGCTGTAGCCCAATTGGTAGGGTGCCGGTTTACCACATAGGAGGCCCCGGGTTCGGTTCCCAGGGCCTCCTCAAGCGGGCAGACTGCCTTGAGAAGGCAAGCCGCCGTGAGCAGACAGGCCACCGCCTGGTGAGCTGACTTGGCAGGTCACCGCAGCGTGAGGAGACAAGCAGACACAGAAGAACAAAAAAATGAACACAGCAAGAACAAGCAGAAAGGGGGGGATATGTAATAATTTTTTAAAAAAAGTTATATAGAAACAGAGTACTTTTGTGGAAAAAGCAAGCATTTAAGTATGAAGAATCCATAACTTTTATTCTGAATTCTCAGTATTAATTTCATTTTAGAAATGTATTCATGTATACATTTATTTATTTTGCTTAAAATACAGAGTTGTGGTTAAGTATAGGTTTTGGAGTCAGAATTCTTAAGTTTGAATCTTAACTACACAATTTGTTGTTATTATCATGGACAAGATATTTGATTCCTATGCTTTATTTTCTTCACCCGTGTCTACCTCAAGTGGTTCTTGTGAAGTTTAATTTACTTAAAATTGTGGTACACTTTAAACACACAGTAAGTGTTACCTCTTTTTTTTTT
>PVKH010038307.1:0-11336 GCA_004027955.1 Chaetophractus vellerosus | reverse complement strand
TCTTGGCGCGTCGCCGCAGTGGGGGGAAGGGGAGATATGTAATAAAATAAATAAATCTTTAAAAAAAAAAAAAAAGTTGTAATCAAACTCTTAGGTTGGGGTCCTTTTATGAAATATGTCATAAATCCTTACTGCAGCACACAGAGTGGGGCATACAGGTCCAAAACAGAGATCCCTTAAAGTGGGGGTTTCTGGAGGATGGGTTGACCCTTCTGTCTGTTGCTGTGTGGGCAGGGATGCAAATGGACAGGTGGCTGCAGCTGCAGCACAAGAGAGGACAGAAACCTGCTGGGCCCTTCTGCCATTCCTTGGGTCTTCTCCATTGTCCGTTTTTTTTTAACTCTTTATTTAGCACTGCTAAGAGGTCATGAAGCCAACAGCACTGTGGGGAGCTGACATTTCTCCCTGCCCCCAGGACTAGGTCAGTCAGTTTTCTCAAGCTATTTTATATCTTCAGGCCTTTTCTTCTATTCGTTTCTTCTATGTTAGAAGTCTGTCTTTAAAGGAAGGAGGGGACGGAACATTCTTCCCGCACTCTGCTGCTTTTAGCCCACACTTCTGTTTTTCATTTCTTACTTTTTCAACCAAATTTTAAAGACCAGTCTTCATCATTGCTTGACTTTCTGCACCTATTCCTCTGTGGTAATTGGGCCTCAACTCACTCCTCTAAGGAAACCACCCTTACCAGAGTTTTCATTGATGTCCTTGTAGACAAGCCAGGTGGCTTTTTTGTAGTTCTTTTTCTCCTCCATGACAATACTGTCCTTAAAATTCCCAATCTCACCTTTTCTCAGTTGCTTTCCAAATCTTCATCTCCAGCTCTCCCTTTCCCCTACATCAGAAGTGTATATCTTAATATCAGCCATTGTCTAAAATTCAGCACAGGTAATACTTCTCAAAATCAGCACTGTGGAATGTTTTTGGGGTTCTTTCTGTCCCCTGCCATACCCAGTCTTTGGGTCTTTCTTTGTCAGGTTTCTCACAATCATCCCATCCTTGTTCTAAACCTTTATCAGTGCCTGCTTGGTCTGGACTTCCCCTCCCTGCTCTCCTGATCTCCACTTCGCTCCTGGGCCACCCAAAGGCTTCTCTCTCTCGCATGAAGCATTCTGTACCTCTTTTTCAGTAACTAGCCTTCTGGAGTGGAGGCAGTGTTGGCCTGATGGTTGCAACGTGGGCACCAGGCTGCCTAGGGCCCAGCACAGAGCTGGCATTCAGGACAGGTTAGCTGTTACAAGGTGATGGTGATGGTATTATTCATCTGACTTGCTGTAGAACTTAATACTTTGCAGTGGTTGCTAGCAGGCAGCCCACAGGTAGAATTCAGCTTACAGACATGTTTTGTTTGCCATGCACAGTGATTAAAGATTTTTTTAATTAGTTCCTACATTTTAAAAATTGAGGTATTTTGCGTGAAAATGAAAATGTCCTGTTTCTCTCGAAAAGTAGAAAGATCTGGTATCACTGTGGGCCTACTTTCCCACATATCAGTTCCTTGAAGCTGAGGAACAGCTGCCCCCTTTGCAAACAGGGCATGTGCACTCCTGTTCACCACAGTTTCTACTATACAGCCTGCAGTTCCTGGAGCCTGTTGCAGATATTAATGATTGCACCTCTAGAGTGTTGACTTACTATCTTCTAGGAGGGGTGGGGATAATGTAAGCCACAAGCCAAGGTGTCCTAGCTCCAAGTGTATATATAACCTGTGAGTTTCTCCAGGCAGGACTGAGTCGTAGACATCCTTTTGTAGCTCCACCATCAGGCAGGTAGATTCCCCAGGTTAGGCTCTGAGGAAATATCTGTTGACAGTGACAGTCATCTGCAAGAAATAATAGCAAGTAGGGAGCATTGTTGAGAAATAGATCAGAAAATAAAAGTGTCAGTCCCCTGTGTGGCTTGGTGTTGCAATAGAAAAAGCATGGACTTTGGAGTCATAGAGGCCTACATTTGAAACCCTTGAGCCTCTTACTGGCATGGTGATTTTAGGCTACTTCCTCTCTAAGCCTCAGTTTTTCATGAAGTTGGGGGTTGTAATACCTCCCCCATGATGGTGTTGATTACATGAGGTAATACGCAAAGTGCCTGGCACACAGACAGTGAATAAAGAGCAGATGTTACAACACACTGCTTAAGACTGCCTGGGTTTGAACCCTGACTCTACTACCTACTAGTAACATAACATTGGGCAAATTATGGCTCTGTGCCTCAGCGCCCTCATGTATAAAATAGGGGAAAAAATATATCAGAAGGTTGTGTGAGGATGCCTAGCACTCAGTTAAGTACTCAATAAGTATTAGCTACTACTGTTATCATCATCATCATCATCATAGCTGTGTGCAGCCATGGCTTTGAAACGAGATTTACCGAGGCTGCCCAGCATTCTTTTGCGGAGAGGCTTGAGGAGCCAGTTTGCATTACCTCACATTGCAGTGTAGGAGGCCTAGCTGCCTGTTTAGTCACCACAGCCATATTCCATCCTATCTCAGGACTATGTCCACACAGTACAAGAGACCCATTTCTGCTCAGAAAAACAGAATCAGAATTACCAGAATTACCACCTTCTAATTATAAAAGCTAACAGTGAAAAATATACATATTCAGACTTAAATGAGTACCTCAAGGCAACAGTTGATCATCTGTAGACTCACTGACTTACTAGGTTCTATCTGCTCGGTAACATGAGTTCACATGTCGATTATCAGTTTACTCAGCTGACTGATACTGATTTCAAAAAACTGAAACTGAAAGCCCAGGACTATTCCATAGTCCATGTCATAAATCCTAGGACTTCTTGCTGACTTTGTGTTTATTCACATATTACAAGTTCATAAAGGCAAGAAAGGGACTGTCGACACTTTAACACTGGTTAGGAAAGCTTGGAGGAGGGGACTTTAGGTGAGTTTAGCATTTTCTGTCTTCAATCTTCTGCTTTATCTCCCCTGGACCAGATGTACATGCAAAGTTTTGGGAATTCTGTGTTTTGTCCTTTACGTTTTTTTTTCTTGTTGGATTTTAATTCTTGTTGAGTACCTTGAGAAGGATAAAATAACTGTGAACCATTCTTTTGGACTTACACAAGGGTGAGGGGAGCCTGTGCATGGTCAGGGGCACCCCGAGTGTCTCTATCTGGAAGAGCTGTGCTTAGCCTTCTGGAGGCCTTGTGCTGGGTTTAAACCAATCCAGCCTTCTTTGGGCCCTCTCTGTGTTCTGAACATATATGAATTTTATCTTTGTCCAAAAATCTACCCCAAAGTGGAAACTACCATCCTTTTCCCTTTACTGGTTTGTTTTCCTGTTTCTGCTTACTTTTCCCTTTTTTATCCTAATTTCATGTATAAATATATAAATATTTGAAGGAGACACTGTTGGCATAAAGGCTGCTAGTCCATGGGGCATATGGGTACCACTAAAATTTTTGTGTAACATTTATGTAATTGATGTATCCTAAAAAACAAATTAATTAAAAATAAAAGTAAAGGCTGTTAGTCTGTCGTTAAAAGTTATCACTGAATATGCACACAAGTGCTCTCTGGTTTTAGAGATTTTGTTCTTTTTCCCTTGTCCCAGATGCATATGAATAGATAAATAGCAAATGTTGCCTTCTGGAAACTATTAGTTGAAAAATAGGCAAATTTAAAGAGAGACTGGGATATAAATATGCATACCGTTACATATGGTGGAGAGAGTGGACTTTGGAGGGCTGGGTAGGGTCTCAGAGAATTACTAGTCAGATAAGGACTAGCCATGGAGAGAAGTGTTTTGTCTACAGTCCCAGAAGCTGTTAATGACTGAACCTCAACCAAAACCCTCTCCTGAATTTCCAAACTTCCTCACCACTATACCCCTCTGCTACCTATAATATAGAATTTATCTTTTTGTTTTGCCACCCCCATCTCTAATGTCCAGAGAAACAAGATATTTTAATTAGACCCTTCTAATTGTGTGCCTTATTTTGTCATTTTACAACTTGTAATTAAACCCTATTAATGCCCCTTTGGCAGAAATGGAAATGGCATCTGGAGTGGCCTTGCACCCAGAGTTGCAGGCCCCCATTGCTATTACTCTCATCCCTACGCAAGCTAACCTCCTCAGCTGAAGAAATACATCTGGCTTTTCCTGTACCCTCCTGCCATTGGGTTGCTGTTCTCCCTGCCCAGAGTGTCCTTTTTCCACAGATTTTACTTGGTCTAGTGCCAGGTTCACTACCTCAGATGGGAGTGTGTATGTGCAGAGCCAGGTGTCTGCAGTGGGTAATCACCCCAATGAGAAGCCAGACAGGAAGCCAGCTTTCCCATGGCCTTTCTTGTCTGCACTACACAGGTTACATTTGTCAGTACTGCCTTGTGATTTGTCTCTGTATACATGTATTTATCTCTTCACCTAGATAGTAAGTAAGCTTCAGGGCAAAAGAAGCCATGACTAATACATTTTGTTTCCCCACAGTGTCTGCCCAGTACTTTATACATAATTCACACCAGATAAAAATGGTTGACTGAATATGAACGATTTCCTTTTGAGGAGATTACCTTGAGGGTGCTACAAGAGGAAAGCCTGGAAATTCTTGTACTTGAGAGGACTGGTGAATTAATTCAGGCCTTGCAAGTCTTTCTCTGATACCCAACCCAACCTGAGGTCTATAAATTGAGATTCTCAAGATTTCATATGATGGGATTTAATTTTGCTAGCCTGAGTGTGCTATTTTCTTTGCTTTTCTCCCCCTGCTGTGTTCTGGTCATGTTGGACCCACCCCTCTGGGGTCATAGTGTAGAATTGTTGACTGCTGCTCTACCCTGAGTAAGAAGCTTTCCTACTGCCCAGAGCCTTGCTGGCATGAATGCCTGACTTTAGCTACTAGACTATCCTGCCTTGGTCCTCAGTTTTTTTTTTGAGGAATCTCCCAGACAAGTTTGAATTTCAGGAGCACAGTAACCTGACATCTGTTTCCTCAGCTTATTAACTTGTTCATGTGACAGGACAGTGCCCAGGCTCTCCACAGCCATGGTAAAGGTGTGGTTACTTCCTGAGATGGCCCAATCTCATGCCCTTCCTGTGTTGACATCAAGCACCGACAGCTGTCATGAAAGTCTCTTGAGCCAGGAAGGCTGAAATAGTAAAACAGCAGCATTGCTCAGTTAGAATAGTTAACAGTGGTCTGAACATTTGGCTGAACTCTAGGTCCTTGTTGAAAAACCTTTTACCCATCCTCATCCCAGGCCAGCTCCAACCAAGATCTTATTCCTGTCTTACTAGACTAGCTGCCTGTAGCCAGGTTCTAGCAAAGAGTGAGTGGCCAGGCTGAGGCCCTTAAAGCAACCTAAAGAACAAAAGAGGAAGGGAGGAGTACAGTCAGGAGTCAGACAGACCTGAGTTTGAATCCAGGCTCTGCTCCTTTCTGGCTGGTGATTTATAAACAACTCTGGGCCTCAGGCTCCTCATATGGAGCCACCTCTCTCAGAGTGCTTGTGAGGTAAAGTGTGTAAAGCACTTGGCACAGTGTCTGGCACAAAGAAGGTTCTCCATAGCAATTCTTTATTTCTTCAGTCCCACCTCTTTCCCCCCCCCAGTCACCGTGCTGCTGTTGCTACAGAAAGGCATAGTTCTCTTACTGCTTGGACTAGGTCTTTATTTTGTCCCCTGTGCTTTTTCCCATATTGCAACAGGCATCCCGGGCCCAAATCCTAGACAAAGCCACAGAGTATATCCAGTATATGCGAAGGAAAAACCACACACACCAGCAAGATATTGACGACCTCAAGCGGCAGAATGCTCTCCTGGAGCAGCAAGGTGAGCACACAAGCTTGTGGGGCGACTGGCCCTGCTTTGCTCCGGGCAGATGAGGGCTTTTGCCTCTGGGCCTGCAAAGTCAGAGCCAGGTCTGGAGTGTGTGCTCAGAAGCAGCCTCAACTCTGCTTCTGCATGAGTAGTGGAGTGTTAGAACCATCCTGAGGAAGGACCTGAGCCGCCAGAGAGGAGACTGTGGAGTGTAGGGAATTGGACATCTGGAGACGTATATCTTTCCTAACCTGATCTCTCCCCTTCTCGGGGCTCAGGTGCTCTGCCTGCAGTAGGGGTCACATCTGGTATCAGGTGTCTGAAAAGAGCTTTGAGGTCCTTGGAGTGGAATGTGCTGTGTAAGTACCAGAGCCCCAGGTGTTCAGGGACAGTGAGCCCTCCCCATTGTCAATGGTAGTCCAATCAGGGCAGCCTATGGGCCAGGCCCATGCTGTTCTCAAATGCTCACACCCGCCTTTTCCTATAACCACAGGGGAAAGCGAGAGCTGATCAAGTTCTTTGTTCCTGGGGAATTCACTTCTCTTCCTCCCTCATGGAAGATGCAAGTAAAAGGAAATGCAAGTAACCACCTGGGTTCGAACACCTAAAAAAAATAAAATAAAATAAATGGGTTGACTTTCCAGGCTCAAAATGAGCTAAACCGAGGGATGGGCAGTGGGAGGCCTTGGTGGGTTGGTTATTGGGCTGAGCAGCCTGCATGGAGGGGCTTTCTGTTAAAAGGCCCAGGTATTCTGTGTGTATTGGTGACTTGCTTCCTAGTGGATCCACTAGGAAGTGGATCTTGTACATGAGAGCTAAGCCGGTACTTTTCTTTGGCTCACACATCTTATGTCATCCTTTCCTGCTGTTGTGGATGATGTAGTCAGAGCTGTTAGGCGTGGCCTTCTCATCCCTGTGGAGCCTGGCTTGCCAGGCGAGCTTCTCTTTGTCATTGCAGTACTGGATCCTGCAGGGAACTCATGCGCCTGTCTGCACACTAGGCTTCCATGGTGGGCAGTGACATCACAAGCCTTCTCTTTAGGGTTGAGTGGGATTGCAGAGTGGCTGGCCATGTCCACTGGGCCCCTGGACCTGGCTGGAAAATGAAGGGGGAAATGAAGTGTGTGGGTGGGACAGCCACCAGAAGGGAGTTACTTCTGAGTTACCCTGAGCCTTGGGGGCCAGCAAGCCCTTAGGAAGAACAGGCTGGACCCTTCATCTGCAACTTGGTTACGCCCCCAGTCTGCAGACGACTGTAACCCACTCCCTTGGTTGCCTTTCAGTCCGTGCACTGGAGAAGGCGAGGTCAAGTGCCCAACTGCAGACCAACTACCCCTCCTCAGACAACAGCCTCTACACCAACGCCAAGGGCAGCACCATCTCTGCCTTCGATGGGGGCTCAGACTCCAGCTCGGAGTCAGAGCCTGAAGAGCCCCAAAGCAGGAAGAAACTCCGAATGGAGGCCAGCTAAGCTAAGCGGGGCAGGCCAGCAATAAAAACTGTCCGTCTCCTCCGTCGTCCCATCTGCCTTTCAGTTCATCGTTAGAACCCTCAGAACCATTTAAGAGACTCTTAATTTTTCTCTCTCCTTTTTTTTTTTAATTTTTATTTTTTTTATTTTTTACGTAGAAGCTCTTGGACAACAGCTCTCGTTCTTCTCCCCCATTTCCACTTTTTTTGTTGTTGTTTTAAACCTTTTCCCTTCAGGGATACCCTGTCCCCACCAGGAATTTTTAAACCAAAACACCCCAACTTGGCAGCTTTTTCTGTGGAGGACAGACGGCCAGCCGGACCTCTGAGCACACGGCGTCCTGACCACCCCACCAGCTCCTCCAGCCCCACCGGCATCCCTGCCTGGAGGCCCCTTCCCCTCACAGGCCTCTCCTCCAGGCCCACCCTCGCCTCTGTTTGATAGACTTTGTGGATCTGTGAACTGTTCTACTTCAAGAAGATGACTGGTTTGGAGTAATTAGAATCATTCCCCCCACCTCTCTTTTCATCTCCCTTTTTGAGGATTTTTTCTTTTTTTCCTAAAAGCCATTTATTGCTCCTATTGAAAGACCAGATCCTTGAAGTTTGTGGTATTAAAGGGAAGTGGGGACAGATTTGCAGCGCAGAGTCTTTGGCATGTTTCTCTCCTGCCTCTCTCAGCCAGCTGTCTTGAGCCTGCGTTGCCAGCCTTATGCAGCCACCCTCATGGTGGGCATGGGAGACAGCAGCAGTGAAGCGTCAGCCACCAGGGAGTAGTGGGTAGGGGTGGTTTATTGGGGGTGGGTCTGGGTGGGGGTAGAAGTTTTGTATTGAGGGCCAGTGATGATGTTTTGATATTTATTTCCTGCTACTGAAATTTGAATCTGAGTGAATTGTCCCTATTTCTGATGATGTCGGTATTGCAAAGCGACAGATTCATAAAGTAATGATCAAATCTTCCTTTCTTTCCGTGTGTATTTCTAAGAAATAGAGCCAACTGATTTTGTATGTAAATACCAAGAGCAATTTACCTGGTACTAAACCCACACACCAGTGTGGACCCTTCCCTGCCCTCGCCCATTTCCTTTCCTCTGTCCTGATACCTGTCTCCATTATGTGATCCAGCCCTGGTTCTGGCTGCGTCAACAGATCCCACTGAAGGGTTGTGTGTTTAGGCCTCATTTCTTTGTCTTTTTCCTACTCCGTTCCTGGCATTTGCTGGTTCTAGTGTATACTCTGTAGTCTCAGTCCGTGTTTGATTCCATTCCATGGAAATAAAAAGTATGTTGTACATACTGCTGAAGAATTGTCTTGCAAGTTAAGGCTTCTCCCTTTACTATAAGACTATAAATAAAAACTTATTTTATCCTTAAAAAAAAAAAAAAAAAAAAACGCTGACGGTCTCACCCCCAACACGACGCCAAGTGATTCGCTGCAGGGCTGCACCGCCCCAGCTGTGAGCCACCAGCGAGGACCAGCAGAAACGTCTTTCTCGAAGCTCCAGAACACAAGCCACTGAAGTCTCCACCCACCATCTGAAAAGTTTCACATTACTGAAAAGGATTTTCTCTTCTGCACGCCTGTGGGCCGTGCAGCCAGAGACTAGACAACGGAATTGAAATATTTGCTTGGGGGCGCTGAACCGAGCACAACCTGTTTCCATCTCCTCTCCCCAGTATTCCGTCTTTAGAGCCAGGACAGCCGTCTGTTCTCCTTTCCTTCTTAGGCTGCCGAAACAGATTGCCACAGACCCAGTGGCTGAAAACGCAGAAGTGCATTCCCTCACAGTTCTGGGGTCCAAAGTCTGAACTTTCACGGGCAGAAATCAAGGTGTCAGGGAGCCGCACCCCTCCCCGGGCTCTGGGGTAAACCTGCCCCGTGCCTCTTCCAGCTTCCGGTGGCTGCCGTCACCCGTGTCTGGTGACCGCATAGCTCCGCTCGGCCTCGTAGTCACGGCGCCACGCCCCTTCCGTCTGCTATAAAGCCTCCCTCTTTCTTCCTCTTATAAGGACACACGTGATTGCCACTCAGGGCCCTTTGTCAGGATAATCTCCCCATCTCACGGTCCTCGCCTAACTCACATCCGCAAAGCCCTTTCCTGCCAGGTAGTGGCGCATTCACAGGTTCCAGAGATTAAGCTATGGGTGTCTTTCGTAGGCCCATTCTTCCCATGTCCCTACCATCTCTGTCTAAATCACCAAGAGTCTGCAGTACAAATCTCTTAAATGTTTGAATTGTTCCTCTTTACTTCTCTTCAAGAAGGCAGAATAGCTTCTCTCCTCTTTCCTTAGGGGAGGGGAAAAGTGGACAGAAGGATGAGAGAGAACTTTTATTGAGCCTCTAGTCTTTGGAAACGATTTAAATACAATCTTCATAACAAGATTGTGGGCAACGATCGTCACCGTTTTATGGATGAGAAAAGCGAAGCTCAGAGGAGCCAAGGAACTTGCCGCCAGTCTCCCAGAGAGGAAATGATAGAGGCAGAATTTGAACGTGGACTCGTCTCGCTGCAAAGTCCATGTCCTCTGCACTACACCGACATTTCTCAAATTTCAGTAACATCCTGGCACCTCATAGTGGACAAGTGTTCTCACAGACCCAGTTAGAGAAATAACTGACTTAAGGGACTAACGTTTTACTCTATGAAAGCATGAATTTCATATTCTCGAGTTCTCCCAAATAACGGAGGTTCACAGACGTCAGTGTGAGAGACATTCCAAGGCGCCGAGGCCCCTCGGCTTGAGGGTCCGCCTTCAAGGGTCTTCATTGTAGACCCGGACGGTGCGCTTCGGCCCTGTTGCTGGGCTGCTCTGGGACGTCCTTCATGGAACAAAGCATGTGCTACTAATACGATTTTAAGACTAGCAGTCTGTTAATATTATTCATTATTTCCACCTTTCCACCATAGAGACAACTCACCTCAGACCATCTGAAGCACATGGCTGTGGCATTTCCCGAGCCCCATCTAAACGAAAGCCTACCAGGATGCTCCACAAAGCTCTGTGGTTTAAAACGCCAACCTTGTTCTGACACATGCCAACATCGATGCTACGGCTTATTAAGCGATTACTTGATTGCAATTATTATGTCCCAGGCACCGTTCTAGGCACTTAACATGAGCCAACATATTTTGCGTTCATGAAAACCCCTCTGATAAATGCTGTTCTCCTCCTTTTGTAGATGAGAAGGTTGAGCGATGTAAACCGGACTGCAGGAGCTTTGTGACGCCTCATGTGAAATATGGCTGTGGGTGACACTGCACATGTGAGACTTTATCTTTGAAACTGAACAAATGTGCCGTAATGTTACAAGACGTTAATATCAGGAAAAAAACATTACTCGAAGTGAAAGAAACCAGACACGAAGTACTACATATTCATATAAAATGAAGATATTAATCAGTTTATAAAGACGGAATTAGATTAATGCAGAGGGGTTGAGAGGTGACTGCTAAGGGGTTGGAGGTTTTCCTTTGAGGATGATAAAATTGCTCTAAAATTTTTTGTAGTGATGAACGCACAACACTGATTTTGCTATAAACCATTGTACCATTGGATAGATTGTATGGTGTGTAAATATATCTCAATAAAACTGCTTTAAGAAAACAAAAGGAAGGTTAAGTAATTGCTCCAAAGTCACACAGCTATTAAAAGTGTGAAAGCTGGGACCAAAACACATGTAGTCTAGCTGTGGACACGGTCGAACAAGATGTTTAACCCGTGTCCAAACTCATTTCCTGGGCCCAGGCCTCAGACACAGAGCACGGCGGAGTCTGAGCCTGTCCCCGCGCCCACCCTCCTGGCCCATGGCGGTGTCACGGCATCAGGCTCTGCCTTGAGACCTTGAGGTCCCCTGTCCAGTCACCTAGGGCCACAGCCAAAGGCGAAGTGCACCTGAACCTACAGCGGACATTCGGAATTCCATTGTTTCACTGGCCACCTGCTCCCTCCCAGAGTCTGTACAGAGGAGGGAAAAGGGGAGCAGCCCTTAAGGCGCCTCACTGTCTCCACTCTACGCCCCCAGGCTGCCCTTTCATGACTTTCTCCTTCAAGGAGGTCCTTGGGAGGGGAACCACGGAGCTAGTGCAGGCTTCT
>PVKH010038306.1:0-11345 GCA_004027955.1 Chaetophractus vellerosus | reverse complement strand
ATTTATAAACCAGCTGCTACTCACTACAATGTGTTACCTTCAAATCTATCCATTTCCATGCATATACAGTAAAGTTAATTAAAACTTCTACATACATTAAGTATCAGTACTTCTTCACAGCCCTCTTCTTACCTCCTAATAACCTGTACTCTGGGTTTTAGTTCCATGCATTTATTCATCATTTTTGGTTCATATTAGTGAAACCATGCAATCTTCTTTTTCTTCTATTCAGCATCTATGGAGTCCTTCTCCAGTCTCTATTGTTCCAAAGTTCCAAGCAAGTGGGATTTGTCCTTTTATTTAGCTGATTCTGAGAGGACTTTTCCAGGGGATGTTTTATGTTGTCATGTTCATTTTAAGTCTGTTCTGCTGATATTAGCATTGTTATACCAGATTTTTGGTTAATATTTACTTGACCTATCTTTTTTCTATTTCCTCTTGGAAAGTGGTACACTTTTCAAACAGCAAATGGCTGGGTTAAAAAAATTGTCCATATAATATAAAACCTCTGTTTATTTGTTTATTGTGTATATATTTTCTGTGACTATGGATATATTTGGACTTATTTCTACCATCTTATTTTGTGTTTTCTTTTTACAATGAATTTTCTTTACTTTTTGTTCTTTTTTCCTATTTTTTATTAGATAATGTTTTTTCCTTCTTTTTCTTTTAAATGGAGAACCTCAAGTTTGGATACCTCCAATAAAATCAGTTTCCTGGGGGAAAAACCCAGAAACTGAAAAAAGAAAGTTAACACTATATGGGACACAGAAGAACCTGGATTCTTGTAAGTGAAAGACTCCATGATTTTGATAATGGAGCTCTTAATACAAAAAGACCTTTTAAAGCTGCCATTTGAGGTTCTTGGTATTGGGAGCCACAGGACAAGTGAGAAGATCTTTAACTCTTTAGCTAATAATTCATGAAGAGCTATTCAAGTTTTTTGGTGTCCTCATGGGCAGCTTCCTTCTTGGTGTGATAAACTGTGCTGTCCAATATTGTAGCCACTAGGCACATGTGGTTATGTAAATTTAAATTCATTACATTTATTCATTTATTTATTTATTTTATTTTATTTTTTTTAAAGATTTATTTATTTTATTACATATCTCCCCTCCCCCCCGCAGTGGCGACTAGCCGAGACTGGTCACAGCGCAGGCGCGGCTTTCCCCGCTTGTGGGCGGCTTCTGCTTCCATTCACGGCTGGCTCTCAGTTCGCAGGTGGCTGGCTGCGCTCCATTCGCGGGCAACCTGCCCTGCCCGTGGCAGCCATTACATTTAAATACACTTTAAAAATCCATTTCAAGTGTCCAGTAGCCCCATTTGTTTGTTAGTGGCTATTATTTGGACAGCACATATTATGGAATGTTTCTATCATTGCAGAAAATTCTATTGGACAGGAGGTGATAAACCTCTATATTACCACTTTAGCTTCATTCACCTTGGAGCAGGGATATTTGGGAGACCATTGCAGAATTTAGAATTGGCTATCTACAGCAGTGATCTGTAATCTTTCCAGCCAAGTTATAATGCATGGTTTGGATGATTTAGAATAAACATTCTGCCAGCATCTTCTGCTTCTATGGGGAAAAGGGACAGCATGGGGAGTTTTTCCCAATATGGAGGCAGTTTGGGGCTCCTGCCCCTGTACATACACTCCAGGTTTGGTGCCCAGAGGCAATTTATATGGAGCAAACGCCTAAGGAGTGGTGGCTATAATAGGCTGAGATGCTAACTTCTGTACAGCAGTGGGAATCCTGACTCTGAATGTTATAGAAAGTCCAAAAAAGACTGGAATATTTCCAGTTACAGCCAGGCAGCAAAGCATTGGGTATGGTTCAGATTGGCCCATAGCTTTTGGCATTCGTTTGAAGCTTTGACCTTTCCCACCTTGTTGTCAGACTGGTTTAGATCTCATCTGAACCAACTGGTTAGGTGAAGATCATGGAGGTCTGCCCTGAGCCTGTGGCACCACTGGCACAATTAGCCACAAGACACAGGTTGGACCTGATTTAGGATGGCATTGGAGGTTATACTCATTCTGTTCACCATCTACCCCTGCTTATCCTGGATGGGCAGGTGAACTTCCTCCTCTTTCTTCTTCTGGGCCAAACAACATACATCATCAACAGACATGTGCCCATTCATTGCAGGGACTACTTTGCCTCCTTGAGGGAGGAGAAGCTGAGAAAGTCAAGCTGTTTGCCTCTTACTCTAGCATCATCTTGGCACTAGAAAATTCCTTCGTTAACTTTCTTTATCAGTGGTGTCATCTAGTTCATAATGTAAACATTTACCTCCTGATTGGATTGATTATTTCATGTTTCAGCTGCTCAAATTTGTTTTGACTGGGCTCTGTGCTTAACCTCTGCACAGAGCCAACAAATATTCTTCCCCACTGATTTCTTTTTCATTCATTTCTTCCATATTGTATTGACATCCTTAAGTTTTTTGTAACTCCAAAGTCAAATCCTTTGGACTTCCCACTGGGAATTGTCATCATCTTGACACTTCAGCATTGTACCGAATAAACTAAAATTTTCTTTTAGATGGTCATCATCCACATCTTCCCCAAAGTTTCAACTTTATGCCGTAGTAAGTATGGGAATGCAAAAATGCACAAGACAAAGGGTCTTGTCCCTGCGCACAGCGAAGTCGCTCACCAGAGAAGCCAAATAATCAAGTTATGGTTGTTACTTACAACAAAGGGAAAAGCGAATTTTGCTTTTGCATTTGTTTGGTTTTAATAATCATTAAGTTTGACACATGGAAACACGATATTTAAAGTTTAGGTAACTGGAAAATAAATGTACCAGAACTGGGATGATGGTGCTAGATTTAATTTAAAATTATTGTGAAAATCCCCAGTCTGCTATGTAGGGCAGTGATAAAATTGGAGTAACCGGCTCTTGTCCAACTTTTTCTGGTATGAGGAGTTGGGCGTGGGAACATACAAGAAGTTTCTCCAGAAACTTGAGGAATGCCCCGCCTGGGAGCGGCTTCCCGCACCCACAACCTTATACAGGGGCGGGGCGTGGGGCCGCAGTCTCAACCAGCTTTGCTCCTCCCCCGGAGCGCCGTTCGGCCAGCTCGGAACTACAGTTCCCAGAAGGCCGCGCGAGCCAGGAGGGAAGCGGCGGCAGCGGCAGGAAGGGCGCGAGCGGCGGCAGCGGCGGGATTCTTGGGGCCCTGTCCCGCAGCTGCTCAGAGCCCGAACGGAGGACGTGACCCGAAGCCGTCCCTGCAGCCCCGAGCGCTGGTCGAGCGAGCCCGCGCCTCTGCCCGCAGGACGGGCCGGGGGCGGGATGTAGAGCGCTAGGCTCGGAGGCCGCCGGCGCGGCGAGGTGTGCGCGGAGGACGCGCCGAGGATGGAGAGAGCGATGGAGCAGCTCAACCGCCTGACGCGCTCGCTGCGCCGCGCCCGCACCGTGGAGCTGCCGGAGGGTGAGTGGGGTCGCAGGGCGGAGACGCCGCGGCGACCGCAGGCTGGCGAGGGCGGGGCCCCAGCACGGCCCGAGGCGAAGTCCGCAGTGAAAACAAACCGAAAGCTGGGAAAACGCCCACTTTTACTTTCCCTAGCCGAGAGGGGCAGGGATCCCTGGCTATCCCTCGCCCGCTGCTTAGCGCCCTGGCGCGTGGGAGTTTGCGGGAAGAGAGAGGTCTGTGCAGGTCCTAATGCCGGGAGAAGGAGTACAGGTCTTCCCCGACTGTCGATTAGAGGTTTTTGGCAAAAGGGCAAAAATATCAGCCGGATGGTGGAGACCTGGGTTCACAAACGTTAGAATTGCGGGCTCTTTTACAGGAGAGAGAAAAATGCTCCAAAAGATAGTATTTATTTTAAGCTGCGGGGCGTGAGACTTGGGGGTGGGGGGTAGGTTAGGTAGGCTTTTTTGAAAAGGCAGGGCAATACTGTATTTTGACAATAGACAAGTAGAAGAGTGTGATATTTCTATACATATATGCACTTTACTTTAGTATGCATGCTTTCCTTCTTTATTCATCAGACTTGCGAGGAGTGGGCTAGGTGGGGCAGGGGCGCATCTACAAAAGGACTAAGGCGTGATCCCTGTCCTTCTGGGATTTTAGTTCCATGCGCTGGAGTTCCTTCAGGCAGGTAAAACACTAGTAATGAAAGAGGTGAGAAAGAGCCGTTTTGTTTGCTGCCTAATGAATTCAGACGTTTTAGTGGCAGTGGGAGATGGCAGTGCCTCCTCGAGGCTTTTGGCTCTTTATGCCTAAATTAGAAAAGGTTAGAGGGAGGTTATGGCTGGGGATTATTTCTTTCACTGTAGTAGTTTATCTTCATATTTTCAAAACTTTCTCTTTGTTGTTGCTGGGGAGCTAATTTGTAGGTTAGGGAAGGAGGCCTAGAAAGAGAATCATCATTTCTTGATGTGAGATTTAAGACTTTGGGGATAATTTTCTTGAAAAAAATTTTGATTGTCAAAAATAATTTTTTTAGTTGGTACTTTGCTAGATGAAGCTAGTTTTAGTAACCAGACTTCTTGCTTCAACTTTTCCTTTCTTTCTCCCGGTTCTTTCTTTCACCTTTGAATCCGTTTCTTAAGTGCTGCTATCACTCACTTATTTTCTGTTGTCAAATTATTGGTATAGGTTGATAAAGAAGATTGCATGCATAGTTTCACTGATACTGCAATTTATATTCTGATCTTTTATTTTTTTTACTTAAATGTGATTTAGAAGACTTTATTAATGTAATGTTTTCTGGTTTTAAAAGTAATGTATTTTCCCTATAGAAAATTTGGGAAAGAAAGACCAGTGCAATGAAAAAAAGTCTGTATTTCCACCACCTCGTAGTAAATAATACTAACATTTTCTTTCCATTTTTATTTCTTCCCTGCTCTGTCTCTCAAATTAATATCATACTGCATATAGTCTTTTAAAAATTTTTTTGAGAAGTTTTGAGTTTACAAAACAATTATGCATGCCATGCAGGATTCCCATACATCGTCCCACCACCAATACTTTGTGACACGTTTGTTATAATTGATGAAAGAACATGTTCATAATATTACTTCTATCTATAGTTCATAGCTTATATTTGGTGTATTTTTTCACCACAAATGATCCTATTATTAACAACATGTATATTTTTTATAGTTCATGAGAGAATATTCTCATATTTGTACTGTTAGCAACAGTTCGTCATTCACCATGGGGCTCACTATGTTATACGGTACCCTGCCTTCTACACAGTCCATCCAAAGTGTATCCTCCTTGCTCTCAGTTTCGTCACAGAGTTGTGTTGTCATCAGCTCAGTCCATTTCAGAACATTTTCATTATTCCCAAAGGAAAAATCCCATACCTCCTTATACATCCCCATTATTGACCCTAGAATTGATACAGCACTTTCTTTGCCATTGCTGTAAAAATGTTACAATATTACAGTTAACTATGGTCTATATGTTACATTAATTGTATTTTTCTAAGTATCTCCATATTCTTAACATCTTGTAATAGAGGGACATTCTTGTGTTTGTACTGTTAACCACAATCATCATCCACCACCGAAATCACTATTATACATTCCCTAGATTATCCTCTAACTTTCCTTCAACTGGCGTTAGCCTCCCTAGACTACCCCATTATACTCACTGTAATAATGTGTTACCATCAACCCTGTCCATTTCTAAACATTCTACATGCATTCATCATCAGCTCCCCCTTCTCAGCCCACATTATCTCCTAGTAACCTATACTCTAGAGTTTAACTCCATGAGTTTACTCCTTGTGTTTGGTTCATATTAGTGAGACCATGCAATATTTGTCCTTTCGTGTCTGGCTTATTTCACTCCACATAATGTCCTCATGCATATAGTCTTATATTTTGCTTTTAGAAAACACAGTAGCACAAACAGTTTTTATATCCTTAAATACACTGGATGATTTTGTAAGATTCCTTAAGATGGATGTAACAAATCTTGAATCTACTTTTTGTTTTTATAACATTTTATGAGGAAAATCTTTGTACTTAAGACAGACTGCCTCTCTAAATATTTCCTTATGTTTAATTCCTAGAAAAATTAAAGGTCAAATTAGATGAATATTTTTAAGGCTTTGGGTGTCAGTCTTCCAAACTTTTTGGAAAGTTTCACCAGAAATCTAATAGTGCCCGGGGACTAGAATATTAAAATTAAAAATAAAACTCCTTCCATTTTGCTAGGAAAAAAATGGCATCTTGTTTTTTTCTCTTATAGTGTGTTTGCTCATTTCGTTCCTTGAATTTATTTCTCCCCCTAAATTCTAATGAATTGTTTTGAATTCTTTGAGCTTGACTCTTGAAAGTATTTCATATATAGTATATCCTAATTATGAAAATCCAGATTGTTATATTTGCATTTTAAGGGTTGAACAGAAGCTCTGAGATATCTCAAAATTTGGTAAATTATCAAATATTTATTTGATAGAATAAATAAATAGAATTTAGCAATTAATATGCATGTGATTGGAACAGATTATTAAGGTTGGAAACTTTATTAGTTAACTTTAGATATTATTTATATAGGATGAAACTAAAGATATTTGATTTACTGAATTGGTTACTGGGGGGACAAATTTATGCTTCCTTAGGCTGGTGAAGCTTGATCTGTTCCCTGAGCCAGAGTTGTATCATGCCATTTTTACGGTTAACTACTCTCTTACAGCATATCTAATTTCCAAAGGTGCACAAAAAATATAGCTCCATTGGTCTGAAATAAGCACTGAGCCATTAAAAAAAGTATTTCAGTGAATTTTAATTTATTTTGGCTTGAAAATGAGATTCCATGGGCTGGTGAAAGCCTGAGCATTATGCAAAGTAATGAAGTGCAGTTGTTGAGTCATCCTAGGCAGGGCTAACATTGAAATATTCTTATGAAAGAGAAACAAAAGGCAGAGGAAAGATTAGTTTAGGGATATGCATTCTCAGTGGACTTTAAAAGATTTGTTTATATTCACTTCTGTGGAGAAAATAGTCTTAAATACTGCATTTACAGTTAATGTAGTTTGTTTAATAAAACAGTAGAACATATGTTTGAATGATGGTTGCTCCCATTTGATGGTTTGAGGAGACATTATAATGTAATGAATTTGAACTCTTTTTTCTTTAAGGTTTATCTTTTAGTTGTTAAGTTCTCAAACTTTACCTATTAACAGAGATGGCAATGGATCTGATAAACTGAAAGATTAAACTTTTCTTAATTGTATACCTGGTCCTCAAGATGTCTTCATGAGTGTGGAGAGATAGAAGCATCTGGCAACAAACTTTGTTTTATATTTCTTTAATATAGTGTTTCTTGGATAGTCTCCCAGTGCCATAATTGTGATTATATTTATTTCTTCATACTTACCTTTTAGTATATGTGAGCTATGTTTTTAGAAGTTGCTCAATAGATTTGATGTGAAAAATTCACATCTAAATTTTATTATAAAGAAATAGAAATAAACACCTTCTAAATAAAACGTTGTAAGCCTTATGATGTTACATAGTTATCATGCCCACTTAAATTTGTTTACTATCTTGATAAGTTTTAATTTATAAATAAGGGTATTTCTTGTTTATGGTATTATCATGGAATGAACTAACTGAAACTGTCATGCTTTAGAAGTTCATAGTTTGATTGGGGTGTGTATTTTTTTTAAATTTTTTAATTAAAAATTATTTATTTTTTATATATCACCCCCTTTCTGCTTGTTCTTGCTGTGTTCATTTTTTGCGTTCTTCTATGTCTGCTTGTCTCCCCCCTCTGGCGACCCGCCGAGTCAGCTCACCGCATGGCGCCCTGCCTACTCGCGGCGGCATGCCCTGCCCACGGCGGCTTGCCTTCTCAAGGCGGTCTTCCCGCTTGAGGAGGCCCCGGGAACCGAAACTGGGGCCTCCCATGTGGTAGACCAGAGCCCTACCAATTGGGCTACAGCCAGCCCCCTGGGGTGTGTATTTTATGAGAGAAAGAATGTTGCTTTGCCGAGGGAGGTTTAACGCAGTATTTTTCAACTGCTGGTGACTCATTGGTAGTTATTGAAAACAGTTTAGTGGTTTGTAATCAGCATTAAAAAATGAAATAGAAAAAAAAATTAGAGTGTTTTGCACATATTAAGAAGTATAATATTGTGAACCTTTTGGTTATTATATATAGTGTATATGGGTTTGCATTGTAAGATGTATTTCTTATTGTGGGGGCCCTGGAATCAGTCAGGTTTAAATTCCAGCTCAGCCATTTATATGCCACAATCACACACAATCACACAACTTCTTTTTTTTTTTTTAATTTTTAATAAAAAAATTTTTTTTTTTTTTAGGATACATCAATTACATAAATGTTACACAGAAATTTTAGGGGTACCCATATGCCCCATCTCCCACAACCTCCCACATATACATCCTTCATCGGTGTGGCACATCACCTGCAATAGATATACACATTTGGGGGCTTTGCCACCAAGCATGGACCACAATTCAGACTGTAGACCACACTCTCTCCCACACAGTTCTGCGTGATACGTGATGATATGAAATGGCTTATATCCTCCATTGCAGTGTCACCCAGGATGATTCCCAAGTCCCAAAAAAGCCCCCGTATTACAACAGCCCTTCTGTCTCCCTGCCCCCAAAGTGTCCAGTGGCCACTGGCTCCACATAATTTTGTAATTTCTTCCATTGTGTGAATCACTGCAAGTCTATAACAGGACACCAGCAAGTCCACTGTAGTCCATAGCTCTTCCTCCAATCCTGAGGAGTCTGGGATGGTGATGTCCCCACCACCACCAAGTGAGAGGGGGCTTATATCCCATGGATATGATGGAAGAGATTATCCTGCCTGCAGTTGCAGACTTTCCATTCCCCGGGATAGCCGTTGTCCATCATCATCTCCCCACAGGGTGTCCTGGGTGAGTCCATTGAGTTGTAGAGTAGGAGTTGCAGCTCCACTGAGCCTCTGGACTCAGCTGGCACATGGACAGCCCGTAGTCTTCGGTCTCTGGAAGTACACCTAAAAGTCTGGCATGACATATAGGTTTGAATAGAAGAGACAGATAGTCCATGTGCAGTGAAGACTTATTTCGGTCAGACTCTGTCACTCTCAGGAGCAAGGAATCCAAATTAGGGCCCACTGGTAAGGCACCATACTCTTGGGCTATCTGCCCTGATATAGGACCTCGATGTCTCCAAAGCTGTCAGGAGGCCTTCTGTTTGGTGTGCTGTACATATTTGAAGCCTAGGAGATCCTCCTGGGATCTACATAAGTGTTACCTCTGGGTTGACCTCCCGACTCACTTTGAAGTCTCTTAGCCCTATGAACTCCTTTGTCTTTACCATTTCCCCCTTTTATTTGAAGTCTTTTTCCAGTTGTTCTGCCCATTGGCATTTGTTAGTAATCCCTCGTTGCCAGGGAGTCTTATCCCCGGGAGTCATGTCCCACGCTGGGAGGAAGGTAATGCATTCATATGCTGAGTTTGGCTTAGAGAGAGGCCACATTTGAGCAACACGGAGGTTCTCAAGAGGCAACTTTTAGGCAACCCATAACACTAGGATATTTAATTTCAAGAGCAAAGAATCATAAGGCTAGTCATCATTAACAGGGGCCCATCAGTGGATCATCCTCCTTTGCCAGACACTGCCCCTGCACTTGGGGAGCTGTTGCCACTCTCCTGGAGAATATGGCAGAGCTCTCCAGGGTGGGAATTCAGTGTTCTCCCATTTATTGAGTAACTCTTCACCCCATGACCATGCCCCGTGAGCATTTGAACAATTATGCACACCTTTTATTTATGTTCAGGTCACACACCTTCTTACTTAATATTAACTTCTTAGTACGTCAGTGTTCTCATTTGTAAAATGGGATGATCGTACTTCCCTCAGATGGTTGATATAAGGATAAAAGAGATGATGCCTATAAAGTGTTTAGAACAGTGCCTTT
The DNA here is from genome assembly GCA_004027955.1 of Chaetophractus vellerosus. Taxonomy (NCBI): domain Eukaryota; kingdom Metazoa; phylum Chordata; class Mammalia; order Cingulata; family Chlamyphoridae; genus Chaetophractus; species Chaetophractus vellerosus. The sequence goes on along the minus strand of PVKH010038306.1, from coordinate 1,430 downwards.
AAGATAATGGCTTATAACATGCTGTTATTGAGATTATTTATTATTTCATTTTTATAGTGAGAGAATTGTTGCATCTGCATGCTCTGTGAACTTGCAAATGTTGACTAGGATTAAGGAATGTTGCTAGTCCTAGTGAGTACTGTTTACTCACATTTAATAAAATAATGAATAAAAATTTGAAGAAATGGTAGTAATTATTTTCATTTTTCCTGTAAATACCTCAATATGTATTTCTAAATATATAAATTATTTTTTAAAAACACAATCACAATACCATTTTATCATAGCCAACAAAATTAGCGATAATTTTAAATTATCATCACATACACAATTTTTACCCCCTCTCAAAAATGCCCTTTTACAGTTGGTATGTTTGAACCAGAATACAAACAAGGTCCAAATGTTACATTTGGTTGATTCCTCTCAAGACTCTTCATAATAGTTCCTCCTCCATTTTTTGTTTTTTTTTTTAATTTTTTATTTTTAAGTAATTCTAGACTTACAGAAAAGTCGCATAAATTGTACAGAATTCTTAAACACCCTTCCCACAACTTCTCCTAATGTTAATATCTTGAAAAACATCGAATAGTTATCAAAACTAAGAAATTAATATTGGTATAATTCTGTTAACTAAGTTACAAACATTATTAGAATTTCAGCAGTTTTCTGAGTTGTATCCTTTTTCTCTTTTAGAATCCAATCCAGGAACCCACATTGCATTTAATTTTCATGTCTCGAATTCTCCTCTAAACTGTGATAGTTCCTCAGTCTTCCTTGTCTTTTCATGGCTTTGAGATTTTTAAAGAGGACTGGTCAGTTATTTTCTTGAATGCCCCCCCCCCCCTTTGGGGTTTGTCTGATGTTTTCTCATGATTAGATTGAAGTTAGACATTTTTGGCAAGAATATTACAAAAGTGATGTGCCATATACCTTATGATATGTGGAACATATCAGGGACTACAAGATGTCCTTATGTATTATTTCAAGTGACGTTAACCTTGATTACTTGATTTAATGTAGTGTCTGCTGGGTTCTCCACTGTAAATTTACCCTTTTTACTTTGTAGTTAATAAATATTTTGGGGAGATACTTTGATACTATGCAAATATCCTGTTTCTCCTCAAACTTTCACTTATTAATTTTAGCATCAGTAGTAACTTTTTTTAAAAAAACAATTTATTGAAGTATATCATTCATACATGAACATACATTAACTATAAGTGTTCAGTACACTTCATGAAATGATAAAACAAACATACATAACATCATACTAGGCTCCCACACATCACCCCTGCCAAACACCCTGCACTGTTGTGAAACATTTGTTAACAAATAATGAAAGAGCATCATCAAAGTATTACTAACCATAGTCCGTATCGTACTCTCCCATACATTTTTTAAAAGGACTTATTTATTTATTTATTTACTTT
>PVKH010038305.1:0-11344 GCA_004027955.1 Chaetophractus vellerosus | reverse complement strand
GCAAAAGGAAATATATATAATGCTATGTAATTATGAGAAATTTCATTTAGATAGTGGTAAATCTTAAAATGTTTTACACTTGTTAAAATTAAAGACTCTCAATCATAATTTTATTTTGGTATTTTTTTTGTTACATATCCCCCCCTTTCTACTTGCTCTTGCTGTGTGTCCATTCTTCTGTGTTCTTCTTTGTTTGCTTCTTGTCTCCCCCCGTTTATGTGGCGATGTGCCGAGTCGGCCCTCTGTGCAGGCGGCTTGCCCAGCTTGTGGGTGGCTCCATTCCATTTCACGGGTGGCTCTGCTCCGTGTTTTGTGGGCTACTCGGCTCTGTGATTCACGGGCTCTCAGCTCCGTGTTTCACGGGTGACTTGCCATGCCCATGGCGGCTCTGCCCTGCCCATGGCAGCTTTTTGCCTTGCCCATGGCAACTTTGTCCCACCCACGGTGGCTTGCCTTCTCATGGCCATCTGCCCACTCGGAGAGGTCTCTGGGAACTGAACCTGGGGCCACCCATGTGGTGTACCGGTGCCCTTATCCACTGGGCTATACAGCCGGCCCCTATTTTGGTATTTTATAGTCCCTTGAAATGCAGTGAAATTTTAAAAATTTACCTGTTTAACTATAGGAAGCCTTGTTGTAGCTTAGTAGTGAGAATGTCTAAATTTAAAGGTGATGGCTTACTGATTTGGAAATGGTAATGAAACATGACAGCACAATGGGTCAAAGGAGTAGGTCAAAGCTGTTTAATATAGTCAAAAGATACTGCTTAGGAATGGAGTGATTGGACTCATAAAGAGACTGTCACACTATGGATTTGGGGCTGTTGATATTTTACAACTCATTTTTAAAATAAGGGCAGAAAAGACCAAGCTGCAGCCAAAATCTCATACAAATTACCTGGGGAATAAGCCTTTCACAGATCATTGGTTTTGCCATGTCAGCATGTTAAGGGCTGAAATGAATAAGTCATTGTGGATATGTAATTACAAGATTCACAGACCGACTTGATGGTAATCAAACCTTATCTTCAACATAAGGCATATTCTAAAATAAGTGCAAATGGACAAAGTCCCTAATGGGTTGTTATGGTTGTAAACAAAAATAACAAACAAAAACACATGGATAAGACATATACAAAAATAATAGCAAAATGTTGAAAGTTCAGTATTGTCAAATCATGAATGCAAAAGACAAAAGCTATGGCACAGAAGGAGGGAAGGGCAGCATGATGGTAAAACAGAGTAAAAAGAGCTTAGGTAGAAATTCAGAAGAAATTACCTATTAGAGATTGTAGGGAGAGAAAGAAAGAGAAGAGGGAGAGAGAGTATGACACAAGCATAGAGAGCAAACAGGAAGACATGTTGAAAGATTTGCAACAATTTAACCTCAAAGTGAGGCTTCCTAAGGCTGAATGGGTGGAGAAATAAAAATCTCTTTTAATACTAAGTGAAATACTCCACTTCCTGTTACATTGGCCACTTTATCTTCACCTGATCAGAATAATACTGTGAAGAGGTAAACCACCAGCAAATGTCATTAAATATATATATATATATATATATATATATATATTTAGTTAGCTGTATCAAAGTGATGGAGCTCACAAGTAATCTAGAAGGGGTTTGTTCCCAAAACAAAGCATTATATCAGAAAAGGGAAGAATAGGCCTTAATTTTTAAAAATAAGTTTAATATGAGCTACATGCCCATCTATTTTCAACCAACCTGTGGCTTCTTCCACTGAGTCTGTGTGTGAAACTTATCATTATTTATCCATAATGTATCATGTATTCTACCCTTAACATTGCCATTTGGAAATTTCCAGGATTTGGGAAAAGACTTATTATCCTGGTGTTTTATATAAACTTTTGGATGTTGCTTACTTTGTCCATTCTGCTTTTACCATCACCATAGAAAGTTAAACCTACCCCAAGTATGTAGTATAGGAAATCAGCAACTTCTATGAACCTCTTTAATAAATGGAATAAAAATATAAGGCAATTACTTATTTTTCTGTTAAATAACAAGTTCTTGCAAGACTGACACCACTGACAGTATTGTGCACTGGCGAGTTCCAGTGCACAATAGCAATATTCTAATGGACTTGGAATCACTTATAAATTTTCTTTACCTCTGAGTAACCTAGGTATACACAAAACTGAAAAGTGGGGGCATTTTGACACAAATACTAATTAATATAAGCCATCATTATCCCAAAGCCTGTTTAAGGCTTCTGAAATACACAGGTTCTAAAAATACTTATTAAGCATTCTCTATGCCTCAATGGAGCTTTTAGCCTTGAAATGACCCAGGCTATATACCAGGAAACAAGCAATAAAATACCAATAAAATAATTACATTTTATGTTTACATAATCTGGGAATATCACACTGAATTAATTTCAGAAGTTTGAGAAGGATCTGGGCTTCTTATGAAAGATTTTGCATAATATATAAATCAACATTTAGAAAAATTTGTTACTAGAAAATATACAATTCTATGCCAAAAAGATTACCCCTCCCACTGACTGACTACATTCTCCAATTATGATCATGAGCTTTGATCATTTTGCATACATTAAATTCCTATGGGCTTTCAGTAGTTCTGTTAGAAGCTGGTAACTCAAACTTTCCTCTCGTGGCCAACAAGATATGTTTGTAAGACAAGTGCTTTAAATGAAAGCAATTTAGAAAAAAAAATTACCTGAGAACTCAAACTTATATAATGGGCTAAAAGTTTGTATGAGATTTTATTGCTGTCCAAAATATTTACAGACAAGTACCAGGAAGAGTATACATACCTCTCCCATTGGTGCCAGAGGTGCTATGTGACTTGCTTTGGTCAATGTGTTATTTTGGTCCAAAGATTTAAGAGCCATCTGGTAGTTTGACATATCTCTTTTACTATGTTGAAGAGATTGTCAATGATCTAGACTGCAGTGTTCTCTCAGGTTGGTCCTAATAGGAAGTTGACATGCAGCAGAGATGTCACTCAACACTGACTGATGCCTAGCATAAACAAGAAGAAACAACAACAAAAAAACACACTCTCTGTTTTAATGTCCTGAGATTTAAGGGTTCTTTATTCAGTCAGTATGGCAGTCTTTTCTGATTGATATGCTCTTCTTAAGCTTAAATAGCCTAACAATAGAGTTCCCCTATATACTCCTTGTTAATTCAAGGCTGTTTGCAAGCTTGTTAAACAAAAACAAAAGCAAAACCTTTACACAATCTTGGAGACTAAACTGAATAACTTAATTCTTTCTTATACTCTGAATTTTATATAAACAAGATTAAAATAATCACATTTGTATTGGTCTCAGCTTTCATTTTAATGATACTTGTGTCTCAAATTATATATAATACCAGAATGTCATATTAAAAAAAATGCATTTGGCTGCAAAGGAAAAAAAAATAGTATAAGAATATGCTGAATAATAAGAGCAAAGATAAAACGAAGATAAAATATGGATAACTAGAGATTTCCATTAAATAGAAAAAATGAAGAATAAGATATGGTATTTAGAAAATTAATGGAGACTCTGGCAAAGAATTTGAATTACGCACCCCAGAGTGGAAAATAAAACATGTTCTTAATCATAAACCTATTTCTTTGGGTGTAGATGCATTGTAAATAGGACCCTTTGAAGATCTTATTTTCAGTTAAGGTGTGGCAAACTGCATCTGATTCCTTTCAGGAGAAATCCATGAAGAGGAGTCAGGACCTGGAAGTCAATGGAACCTGGAAGAGAAAATAGAGGACATTGCCACGTAGTGGGAAAGTCAAGGAACCCAAAGATAACAAGTTAGCCAGAATGCTACTGTACCCAGGAGGAAGTTAAGCCATATAGCTTCTGAAACTGTAAGCCAATAAATTTCTGCTGTTTAAGCCAACCCATTGTGTGGTACTTGTCACAGCAACTGAAAAACTAAGACAGAGATCTCTGAGAAAAATTAGAGGAAAGAGATTGTGACAAAAATGTAATAAATGAGCAGAGGGAAATTTAATGCTGCCTTTATAATAATAGCTACATTTTTTCTTTAGTAAACTGAGAATGGAAACATTTACATTTGGAAATAAGGTTTCACTTTTTTTGTTGTTTGAAATTGTATCATGGAAAGTATTAAAACCCAAAAATATATTGGCATCATGTAATGATCCTCACTGTCCAAGTGTCCAATCTGCAAATGCTGTTGGGGGAAACTTGGGGGAAGTGGACTTGTGTAGTTCTAGCGCTAGAATTTGACTATGCTCAATAGTGAAGACTACTTTTACACTTAAGTGAGCAGTTGTGGACAATTCCCTTAATTCTTCTAGCTCTTTACAGCTTTTTCTCCCTTTAGGAGTATCAATTTTATTTATGTATCTATGTTACTATCTTGTTAGATTTTTGCTCTTTCTTCCCTTACTCTGTTTTTCCCTCCGCTTCCAGCTCCTATTCCTACTCCTTCCTCCTTCTTAAGTACATTTTTAAATCACATATTTTCTTTTTGTATCTAGACTGCCACTTTCTTAATGCAAATCCTACTTATCAATTTGCTTACCAAGGGATAAGGTAGCATCAATATTTAGAAATTAATAATTTAAAGCATTTAAGTGTAAATTGAAAAATATTTGATGAAGAATAATTTCATTGAATTCAGAAATTTATAAAATGTAACTCAGACACTCAAACTAAAAGGTATTCTCAAAACAATTATTTCTGCTCTTTATACTTAAAATACATTTTCATGGGTTTTTATAATTTAAAAAATTTGGGCAAAATTAGACAGTTGCTGTTAAAATTTGAAATTTATTTTATTGATATTTAAAAAATTGAGTAGAGTAATAAAATGACATTAACATGCAAATATTTAACACTGGGAGGTTTTCTGAGTAGTATTCTTTTAAAGAACGGATAATGTGACCTTACTCTGTTCATCATTTAAATCATTAGCTTAAGGGTGATCTTGTGGAGTAGAGGACTTTTGAATAATTTATGAATTTATTGCTTATATAGGGAGCTCTATGTGGAGTTGCACTTCTTTTTGGGGTTTTGCTTAGTGAGCAAACTTGTGAAATAAATTGAATATAAAGACATTCACAGAAATTCTTAAAGGTCATGCAAGGAAAGACAGCAAAGCCAAGAAAAATTAGAACAGGGCTAATTGCAGATTCTAAATGACCATCACTTAATCATGGCAGCTTTTTACTTCAAGTAATGTATTTCTTTATAAGTCCATCATATTTCATTAATTACTACAAACTACTCTCTTGAAATCATAGTTCATTGATTAAACTCTTTTCACATATTTTGTAAATTTACCACTTAAAATAATCCTTATGATTAATAATTGAGAGCAAACTGAAGGTATTTTTACTAATTGGCTAAATGTAAATGACTTTTCTTTTCTGATTAATATTTTAAGTCTAGCATATTTGTTGCAAAAGTATTCAAGCAGTATAGATTCTTCAAATCCTCTGTAATTCTAGAAAAGTTATTAAACTATATAAATTAAATATAAGCTTATCATGAACAATTTTATTAATATATCATAGAATATGTATACTACATGCTATATCCAAGAAATTATGGAATATTGAATTACTCTTTTTATTCCAAGATATACCACCATCAGGTAGGACAATTTTTTTGTTAAAACTCATTCTCCAAAATAAAGAAATGAGTATGATGGTTTCAAAATAGATAATTTCTAGACCAATGATGCAAGATATCGCATAATAATATGTAAAGCACTATCAGATAAAATCCTCCTGTCTTACTTTACTTATTTGTTTAGTGAAGCATTTCTTATCCTCTTATTCTTATGGATTTAACTGTGTCACTCAAAAAGATATGTTTAAATACTAACTCCCACTTAGTATTTCCATATGAACCTTTTCAAGTGGGTTCTTTAAAGATTTTATTAGTTAAGATGAGACTAAACTAGATTAGGTTGGGGCCTTCATCCAATATATAGCTGGTACATTTATAAGAAGAGAACATCTTAATACAGACAGAGAACACCAAGTGATGAGAGAGGCAGAGAGTCTCATGGATTGTCAGCATGTCACTTTCATAAGCCAGGAGTACATGGGGCAACAGAGTCCTCTCTGCAGACTTCAGAGAAAGCATGGCCTTACCAACAACTTGGTTTTGTACTTCTACTCTTCAGAACTGTGAGACAATAAATTTTTGTTGCCTAAAGCCACCCAGTGTGCGGTACCTTTCTACAGCCTTATAACCCTAATTAAGAGTTTTCTGATTGTCATGGTTTTAGCACTTTGACTAGGGGACAAGCCGTCAAAATTAGTGAAAATGTTAAATAAACAATGAAATGACAATCTCAATTATATATGGTTCATAGTAGGCCTTAGTAGTCCACATGTCAAAAGCAAAGTAGCAAGAGGATTGTAATGGTTTGACAGTTTTATCTAATTATGAATTCCAAAAATATAAATTGAATCATGCTTGTAAACTGATCTGCTCATCTGGGCATGATTGAGTTATGATTAGGGCATTGACTGGGTTGTGTCAGTAGGGCGTTGAGCCCCACCCCTCAGTGGGTGTGGTCTCAAGTATAAAAAGCAAGGCCAAAGGCAGAGGGAGCAGATTTGAGAAGCAGATTTTTGAGATGCAGTTCTGATGTTCGAGAGGGCTGATAGTCTACAGCTGACCTTGTGGAAGAAGCACTAAGCCGAGAGAGAAACGCAGCCCCAGCAGGAGAGGAACCCAAAGGCCTGAGCCCTGGCAGATGTCAGAAGCTGTCTTGCTCCAACATGTGGACTTTGGTGAGAAGAAATTCATGCTTTGTGGCCTGGTAACTGTAAGCTTCTACCCCAAATAAATACGCTTATAAGGACCAACCAATTATTGGCATATTTTACAAAGTCACCTCTTTGGCTGACTAATACACCTCTTTGGCTGACTAATACAAGGATCATCTCAATTCCATTCTGATCAGAGGAATGGGTATTCCTACAATTGTACCCTTCCTCTCAATGAATTGTTTAGAAGTGTTAACAGCAGTTAAGGACAATTGGTGATAGGCCCATGGGTGGACAGAGGACACATAACCAAAATAGTTTAACGGTGAGTCCTTTCTACTCACCTCTACTCTGTTCCATTGTTCTACAGATGCATAGTCCTTCTTCCTCTACTCAAGAGTTGGGATTGTTTCTTTGTCCTCCTCAGCCCAGGACTTATCTCATTTTCAGGAAATGAAAAGCTTGCTATACAATACATTTATATTTGCTGTTCCATACTTAGGTCAATGACATTTTTGGAATTTTGAATACCACTTCTATGTTGCTTAGGGTACTTGAAAGAAAACAGAATGATAAGAAAATAAAGAAAACTCACAGAAGAAAACTTTGTTACATAAATCTGATATAACACTTAAACACAATTTATTTAATAAAATAAAAATATTACATCTTATCAACATTTAAATACTTGCTGCTAAATTGTAGAAGTCATCATATTTCAACTAAATGTTAATTAAATATTTTTATGGTCTGTGGATATTATAAAAACATTTTACCAAATATACAATACCTTAAATATATAGTATTTTTCCCAATCACGAGTTAGAAAATTATCTCTAGAGGGATGGTAATTATCCAAATCCATCAAGATTGTAAGTAACTGAGTCAAGGATTAAACCTAGGTTAAAAATAATTTCCATGGCATTGTTCTTCTCAGTTTGCAGCTCTGCAACTGACAACACTAGATCTTTATTATTGTTTTATTTGTAAAAGCTCTTATTTTATTCCTTTTTAAATATAGTGATAAATTCAGTTGAATTTTTGTTAGCAGTATTGTGACTATCAGATCATTGAAATCTAGTTACTGTGAGTTAATTGCATCCCTATATGTAACAATAATTATTGTAAACAGTCATTCAGTGGTATTAGTAAACTAGGCTATAATTTTGGCCTGGCTGAAGCTTTACTCCATCTCCCTAGATTTGGGTTTTTTGTTTGTTTGTTTGTTTCATTTGCTTGAGAAGGCCCACACATTCAATATAGATAGAGACATCAATCAGAGTACCCCAAATCTCAACAAAGAGGTGAGCTTAGAATCCAGGTTTTACACATAAGTAAATCCACAAGATGGGCCAGTAAGATTATTTCTTATGATATATATTAAGTAGAGCTATTGGAGCAAGTTCTACTTGTGACACAAGGTGGAACATTCAGAATCTTCCCTGAGTTGTTTTGACTGGAGTTAGTGGAAAAGACACCCTATCATCTTCATAGACAGCAAAACATGAACCAACATTTGTGTTGAGCTTCTGTTGGCCCTCTTGCCTAGCTGCAAGAAGGAAGGGTAGTTTTTAAACAAAATCAATATGCATAAGTGAGCAACAGTAGAGACAGGATGTTGAAATGATCTTTTAAGACTCTGATCTATTTGTGCCTGCAGTCATTCACAGCATTGGATTTCCCAGGGTTGATTTCTAAATTTGATTTAAGTTGCATTGTGTTAGTTTTCATCACTGAAAACTGAAAGAGTTTTGAGAAATACAGAAATTGTTATCTGAAAGTTTGCCTTTAAAGTGCTAGCACTATTTTTGGGAGTAACCAAAATCACCATCAGGTTCAGTGGTTTCCCAGAAGGACTTACAGAACTTAGAAAAGCTGTTATATTCACTATTAAGTTTATTTTTGTTTTTATTTTATTTTAATTACAGTGAAAGGATACGTTAGCATCAGCAAACGTAAATGGTACATAGGCAGAGTCCAGGAGCCAGCTGTCAGTGTTCTCTCCCAGTGGAATGTATGGAAAGTGCTTAATTTTACCAATAATCATGTGTAATAACATGCACAAAGTATTCTCAACCAGGAAAGCTCCCCTGAACCTTGGAGCCCAGCGTTTTATTGGGAGACAGTCACATAAGCATGATGGCCCATGGGGCTGACCTTTGTTACTCTGTCTCCTCCCTCATCAGAGATCAAACTGATGCATTGGGCCCAAGACCTGCATCATAAATCAATAATTAGAATAATTTATCTCAAATGGTCCAAAGCCCCAGGTAAACAAAGACCCTCTTATTAGGCATTACATTTCAGGAACTGAAAGGTTATTTTCCAGCAGTGGGCCAAATCTTTCTTTGGAATGTGCAGGATTTAGAACACTCAGGACTACTAAATTAGTCCCTTACTCCACAGGTACTTAAAATATGGAAAGAACTATATAGAAATGGGGATAATGAGGATCTCTTTTATGCTCTGCATAAAATTGGAAATATTTGTCATATGAAATTTATGATGTTTAATTATACTACTAGATGTTGTATCTTGGGATTCAGACCATATACTTCTCAAATCTATTTTAGAGAATTAATTGAAAATATATCGGTTGAGATAAAATTTAGGTTCAGAATGGGAACTGATGTTTAATGTAGGTAGAATTTTTAATAAAGTTTATTTAAAAGTGTGGAAATCAGTAGAGTTGATGGTAACACATAATGAGAATAACTAACACTGCTGATTTATAAATGTGATTGTGACTGAAAGGGGTAGTCCAAGGGATGTAAATGTCAATTGAAAGGCAGTTAGAGGATAATCTAGAGACTGTATAACATAGTGATTTTGGTGTGAATGAAGATCATGGTTAATGGTATAAATATAAGAATATGGTGATAAATGGGAAAATTCCAACTAATGTAACTTATGGACAATAGTTAACAGTAATGTTATATTAAGGGGTAAGGAATTTTTCCCTTTGGTGTAATAAAAAAGCTTTGCTGAGTAGGCAGCAATTCACAAGTTCCCAACACTGAAAATGCAATTGTTTGAATAGGATGGCGAGTTATGAGGTAATGAACGGGTAGTAATAAAGCTGCATCTATAGTTGCAGGTCTTTGTTATATCCCTGATTCCTTTTATACAAAAGCTAGCTATATTAGGTTTTGTCTTGCACCCAGAATATCTGACACTGAGTTATCAGTTATCTTTTATAGAAGTTGCTGCTATGAAAGACAATTTTATTTACCCAATTTGAAAAACATTTTATTTTATTAATTACCCTGGTAATATGACAGTTCATACATATTGTAAATTAATTCATTCTTGTTTTTTATGAATGAATTAATTCATTTTATTAAATATTATAAATTGTTCTCCTAGCTAATTCTTTTAAGTCTTTAATTCCTGTTTAAATTTCTTTTAATTTTTGTGCATTGCAAAGTGTAAACTATGAAATAAACTAGAGACCATGGTTAGTATCAATGCTTTAATGAGTGTTCATCAATTTTAATTTTCTTTTTCTTTTTGTCCATACTACCTCAAAATGACTCTCACTCCTATACATTACTCTTTGGGGCATACAAACAACAAATCTACAGTTGCCCAGGAGGACAGCAGGGCAAATATACCACACTAATGAAAGATGTTGTTAATGGGGAAAAATGTGGGATGGGGAAGGGGTGGGGTGTATGGGAATCCCATATATTTTCATGTAACATTTATGTAATCTAAATCTTATTTTAAAATAATATATATACATATAAAAGGAAAAAAGACAAAATGGGAAAACATTTCCTTTGGATTTTAACTTACCTTTATTTAAAATAAAAATATATTTTAGAAATATTAAAAAGTCAGAAAGTTGTAAAAAAGAAAATGAAAATGTCTTGTAATCCCACAAATCAGGCTATAATTAAAATCTCCTGAATATTCTTCTGCAGCTAGGTAATACTCTCATTTACAAATTTGGATCTACTGATTTTACAGTGTTGTAGAAAATTAGTCAAGGACATTTCTGCCTATAAATAGTGACAAGCCATAGTACACAGTCATTCTTTTGCTTATAAATAATGGCAAACACTATTACAAGAACTTAAGTAAGAGTGGCTTGAGAATGATATCATAAAGACAGGCTCTTTCCATTTTTGCACTCCCCCAGGCTTAGAATGAGATTTCGTCTTTTTGTCATATCTTATATTTTTGAGATGGCTGCTTGTCCCTAAAAGCATCATATCCATGTTCTAGGAAAGAGGAAGAAAGAAGAGGCATATGGCATAAGGTCATGCCAAGCAAGTCTGTAGTTTTTACAAAAGCTTTCCTAGAAGTCCCACCCAGGATTTCTGTTGAGTACTGCATCATGTCCCCTACAAAAGACATGTTCAACTCCTAATCCCTGGTCCTGTGGATATGAGCCCATTTGTAAAGAAGCAATTTGAAGATGCTATTATTGGTTAAGATGTGTCCAAATTGAATGGAGATTGTACCTAATCCAATACGGCTGAAGTCCTTCTTAAAAGTAAGGAAATTAAATACAGGAGCATTTTTGGGACTTGGGATAGTCCTGAATGACACTGCAATGACAGATACAGGCCGTTATAAATCTTGCCATAACC
>PVKH010038304.1:0-11348 GCA_004027955.1 Chaetophractus vellerosus | reverse complement strand
GACCTGCCCTGCCCGTGGCGGCTTTTGCCCTGTCCGTGGCAGCTTTTTGCCCTGCCCACGGCGGCTCTGGCCCGCCCATGGTGGCTTGCCATTCTCAAGGCGGTCTGCCCGCTAGGAGAGGTCCCCGGGAACCGAACCCGGGGCCTCCCATGTGGTATCCCAGCGCGCTCTTTATCCACTGAGCTATCTAGCCGGGCCCCCTGAGTTTTATATTTTTAAATGTATATACAAGATGTTTTTCTTTACATGTATACATGTTAATTTGATTATAACTTAATATATATTCACACACATTTAAAGATGCTTTTTTATTATATGCACATACACATGTCAAGAAAAATCATATCATTTTAAATTTCATTTTTGACTGAATTTTTAAGCCACTAAACCTTAGAAACTCATGTTTATTCTCAAATCACCAGTTTTGAAGGTGGTACAAAACCAAATATACATAAAGCTATCAAAGAATACTGCTGAGTTCCTGATATGTGCTAATTTGAACATAACTAACAAATCAGATAAAGGTTAAAACACAATTCAGCTCTATATTGTAACCCAATCAGCATGACAGCTGTCCCTTTTCTCCTCCTCCTTAGGCTATGTCAGCCACAATACAACTGTTCTGATTTCCACTTGTAATGCATATTTATCCTATTTTGTTGTTTTTCTTTTTTTCCATGCTTGGTTCAGTAAGTTATTTCCATCTAACTAGCTCTTTAGAGTTTCTGAAGCATATTTTCTCCCTGCTGTTTAGCGAATATTCATTTTTTCTTACTGTTTGATTGCCGCCGTGGCAGTGTGATAGTTGGAAGACCAAGGGCTTTAATTTTATTTCATTTTATTTTAGTTAGTGGAAATGAAATAACACTTTCAACATAACATTGGGCATTAGTCTTTTTCTAAAAAGCTGTGGATTGTCATTAACTGACTAAATATGCTGTTGCCAAGATCTTACAAGTATTGTATTTGTTGTCTGATGCCAAACATCCTCTTTAAATGCTAATGAACAAAGTATGGCCTGCATTCTGTTCTTGATAGATTATTCCTATACCTTCTGTGGTCAACAGAAGGGGAATTCCCGGCCCATATGATTTTCATTCTGGCACACTCATCTCCTTAGTGCTTACAAGCCAGTTAGCATTTAGATGTATTACTCAATCTTATTCTTACACTGAATAGAACAACCACAGTTTAGCTGCTTCCCCTAAGCCTGAAGAAACAATGTTTCTTTCCCTTACCTTTTTTTTTTCTTCTTAGGCAAATGCCGTAAACTTTCATTTTCACATCTAAACTTCCATTGACTGACCCTAAGAAGCCAGATTTCAGAAAGCCTTGAACACACTGCTAACTAGCTGGGCTTTTCCTCTGCAGGCGTTTTGGAGACATAAAAGCATTACAAGATGATGTGGTGGGGCCAGCCGTATAGTCCAGTGGATAGGGCGCTGGTATACCACATGGGAGGCCCCGGGTTTGGTTCCCGAGGACCTCTCCTAGCAGGCAGACCGCCTTGAGAAGGGCAAGCCGCCGTGGGCAGGCGGAGCCACCGTGGGCAGGGCAAAAAGCTGCCACGGACAGGGCAAAGCCGCCACGGGCAGGGTAGGTCACCTGTGAACGGAGCACAGCCAGCCGCCCGCGAACTGAAGCAGAGCCGGCCGTGAATGGAAGCAGAAGCCGCCCACGAGCAGGGCAAAGCCACCTGCGTGGTGACCGGTCTCGGCGCGTCGCCACAACGTGGGGGGAGACAAAGCGGACAGAGAGAAACACAGGAATGGACACACAGCAAGAGCAAGCAGAAGGGGGGGCAGATATGTAATAAATAAAAAATAAATCTTTAAAAAAAAAAAAGGTGATGTGGTGACATGTTTTGGTGAAAGATTTTGGGGATGGGGGGAAAAGTGAAAAGACTGTGAAGCAATAGGAATCTGTAGGCTTTTGCAATAGTCCAGACCTGAACTAAGATGCATTATATAATAGGATAGGGAGTGGTAAGATGCCAACAGACAGTGTGGTACATAGCTTTCAGGGCTGGACTATTTTGAGTTTGAATCAGGGCTTTGTTGGGTATAGCTGGGTCTTAGTTTGCTAAAAGCTGCTAGAAGCAATAAACCAGAAATGGGTTGGCTTTTATCATGGGGATTTATTAGGTTAAAAGCTTACAGTTCTGAGGCTGTGGAAATGTGTTAAGTCCTCATAAGAGATGCAATCTCACCAAGGTCAGCTGCTGGCAATCCTGGACTCCTGCCACATGGCAAGGTTCTATGACATCTCTGCCAGGTCTCTGCCTTCCCCTCCAGGCTCACTTTTTCCTCAAGCTCAGCTGTGGGTGATCAGGCACATGGCAAGTTTCACTCATCTCTCTCCTCCAGGCCTGTTGCTTCAGCTTCTTGCTCCCTGCGGGCCTTCTCTTTCAACCGCTAGGCAGCCTCTTTGTTTTTCCAGCTTTTTTCCTGTGTGTCTCTGCTTTTAGTCCTCCATTGCTAAAGGACTCCAGCAAGAGGTACAAGACCCACCCTGAGTCATGCCTGACTGAAGTTATCCAATCAAAGGCCTCCAAATGAATCCGATCCAGTGTAAGTGTTTCACACCCACAGGAATGGATTAGCCCTAAGGATATGATTTTCTGGGATCCATCCAGCTTCAAACTGTCACAAACTGTGTTAATATTACAATTAAATCTCCTTTAACCTCTGTTTTAACTTTTCTTTCACTGATAAAGAGACTGTAATAGACTCTAAGATTCACAATTGGTATAAAGATTATATGAGGCAGTGAACTAAACCTTGTAATATCATACTTGGCCTGTGGTAAGTTTTCAAAATCTGTATTAGTTTTCTATTCCTACATAAAAAAATTTCATAAACTTAGCAGATTAAAACAACATGCTTTTTTTTTTTTTTATTCTCAGTTTCCATTAGTCAGGGGTCAGGGCTCAGCTAAACTGGATTTTCTGTAAAGAGTCTCACAAGGCTGCAATTAAGGTGTCAGCAGGCCCTTGTTCATTTTTGGAGGTTGGGGTTCTCTTCCAAGCTCGCTGGGTTGTTGGCAGAATTGAATTGCAGTTGTAGGACTGAAGCCTGGCTTGCTTCCGGGCTGTCAGCTGAGGACCATATTCAGATACTGGAGGCTCCATGTAGTTTCTTGCTATGTGGCCCTCTCAGATCCTCTCACATCAGGGCAGCTTACTTTTTCAAGGCCAGCAAGAAAATCCCTCTCTCCAGTCCTATATAATAGAACACAGGTAAGGGAGTGACTTTCTGACCACCTTTGGCTTTTTCTGTCAGGCCTTGTCCACACCCAAAGGAAGGGGATTACATGGATCACTGGAGGTCATCTTAGAATTCTGCCCACCACAATATTTATGTTAGCTCCTGTATTAGTCATTTTTATTCTTGTAGTTATAAGACACAGAAACACAACTTGAACTAGATTAAGCAAAGCAACATTTCAAAAAGGGTTGGGTAGGATTTTTCGGAAGTATTTTGGATTTGCTCACAGGATTCAAGAAAGAGCTGCAGGAATTGTGGTGACATCAATGACTTCAGAAACCTGAGCCAGGCACAAAATATATCAGGGAACATAATGCATGTTTCAGCTCATAAGGAAACAGTTTCCTTATGTGCTTGCTTTGTGTGTTTCTCAGTGTTGGATTCACCCTCTCCTGCTTCTCCACGAAGCCTTGGGATAACCTGCTTTAAGGTTTACAGTCTTTCACCTTCTCTTTCAAGGTTACAGAACCTGCACCGTTACGTCCAGTAGAAACATGTTTATAAAGGAGTCTGATTGGTTTGCCTTGATCATGTGGCCACTCAGACTATCTGGCCAGGTAGATGGGGTACCACCATGACTTAGCCAGGATAACATACCCTTCCTTGTGGTTGGGAGATATATCAATTCCCAGAAAGGGCAGCCAGATCTCTGGTAGAGTGATTCTCCCCCCCCCCAATAAAATATTATGATAATTTTCAAACACACAGTAAAGTTTAAAGAATTATACAATGAACACCCATATACCCACATCCTAAATTCTATAAATGTTAACATTTTGCTATGTGTGTTTTACTACATATCTATCCATCAAACCATTTCATTCTTGATTCATTTCAAAGCATGTTGCAGAACTCATTCGACATGACTGTAAACACTTCAACATGGCTGTCATTAATTAGAGCTTGTTAGAGTAAGTTTGAAGCTAAGGTCAAAGCATAAGCAGTTCTTCTTTGGAGAAACCCTAAAGGATAGGCTTTACTGGATATTTATTCTCCTTAACTTGGTTACCATTTTCTTGAATCTAAGTGACAAAAGATTATAGCTGTCATGGGCATTTTATTAAAATGGAGAATTTGTTTGAACACAGTAAATATATTTAAATAATATTAGGAATAGAGAGAAAATAATCCCTCACCATCATTTGAAGTGATATTACCATCCACTTATTTCTCTCAGTTAGAACCTTTACAGTCATATACCTCTCCCTAACCCCTATTTATCCAGATAATTGCCAGCCAGCAGCCTCTCTGTCTCCCTCCTTTCCAATTCTTTTGCTTTTGAATTCTTTCTCAACTTGCTCTGGCAATAGTCTCTCAAACTGTCTCTCTGGCTCAAGTAACACCTTTCAAGAAACTAATCTTTAAAATGCTACCAGAAGGGAAGAGATATGGTTCAGTGGTTGACCACTGGCTTCCCACATACTAGGTCCTGGATTCAATTCCTGGCCCAGGTACCTCAAAAAACAGAACAAAACAAAACAAAAAAAAACTACCAGAGTAATCTTTCTAAATGCAGATCTGGTTTTGTCAGTCCCTAAAACTTGATATCTCCTTTTGCCTGTAGGAGAAAGACCAGCATTTTAAATGGTAGACAAAGTCCAGTAAAGATTGAATATTTTGTAAATGTCTTAGTCAGTGTGCTATGTAAATGTACAGATTATTTGTGCCATTCACATTTTGGCTATCATCAATTGGTTAATTTAACATCTGTCTTGATTATTTTCAGTAAGCAAAGGCTTTGAGTTGGTCTTGAAGTGCTTTGTGTGAGGCTGATATTACTACACATCTTGGGGTGTTGTTACGGAATGATACACTTATAAGAATAATAAATACATATTAATTGCATTAAGCCACTTCAATGGGGTTTATTTGTTATACTATCAAACTTACTACAAGTGATACATGGTGCTGAAGGGCAGCATGACTGTTCTGCCCACAATATTTTTATGAAACTTGCCTAAGTTCACGTGTTGGGGAACAACGTGCTTCATTATGGCCCTGTACTATTTAATCTAAAACTGATGAAAATGTCAGCTGATGAAGTAATGACAATAGGAAATTTATCCTACTGGACATACAGGTATACATATGGTAAATACAGCTTTATAAAATGCTATATATAAGAAAGGATACTTTTTTGTTTTTATGAAATTGAATTCTGTACTTATACATGAATGCCTTAATTAGAGAGACTTACTATTAAGTTGTCAATGTTAAACAAGATTGTATTTTATTTAGCTGCAAGTAAAAGCATTAACTTCTAACAAAGTAATAGGTCTACTTCTCAAATTTATAAAACAAATTCTGAATTTTGCAAAGGATGGGAACTTGAATTAGCATAGACTTGATGATACATTGTTATGAAACATGTTTTGAATTTTCATGAGCTTTGCGTTTAGACTCATTTTTTTAAAACAAAGTTAGCCAAATCCACTAGATATTTACACTATATCTTGTATAATTCCTAGAGAATTATAGTAGAAATTTTGATCATTTAAAATGTCATTTAGATGTTAGAAATAAACTATTTAGGTTTAATAAAAAATATTTCTATTGCTCCAAATAATTTGTTATTATAAGAGCTTTTCCATGACTGTAATTATCTATCTTTCCTAATATACTGTATAGTGAAATCCAATTTTCATAATTTCAACAGAAAAAAAAAAGACAGCACTTTATTAGTGAAATTGAAATGCATGGTATGTTCACAAATCAGAGGAAAAAACTTATAAAATACATGCATAATTTTAAAAAAATCAATTGATATGGATTTCTCTGACAATCAAAGGTGTAGCCTGAATACTTTATTGTCTAAACTTGTAGATGCTGCAAACACTGCAAACATCGCCATGGAAACAGCATGGGTTTTAAATCAGAAAAATCCTGGCCTCGAAAATCAGTAGAATGCAAGAACCTGGGCAGTTATTTACCCCTCTGAATTCCAGTTTCCATATTAAAGGCAGAGTGAAACCTACCTATCAGATAGGGCTTGATGTGGATTGACCTGTATACACTAGTTTGGACAAATTCTGTGTCATCTTGGTCCCACATGCTGGTGAGCATGGACGCCTTGTAAGTAAGAGCTCTTCAGGATGTTACTTCAGTTGAAGTGTGGGCCAACTGAATCAGGTTGGGCTTTACTCTGGATTACTGGAGTCCTTTATAAGCAGAGTGAAAGGCAGACAGAGAGAAGCCACGGGAGTAGTCAGGGGCTGGAAATCAACGGAAACCAGAGAAGACAGAAGGAATCGCTATGTCCCTTTGCCTTGTGACAGAAAGGCCAAGGAACAAGGATCACCAGCAGCCAACCTCAGAATGCCACAGCCTCTGAGAGAATGCATTGCCTCCCTGATGCCTTGATTTTGGACTTCTAACCTCAAAAGCACGAGCCAATGCATTCCCACTGTTAAAGCCAACTCATTGTATGGTATAGGTTTTAGCAGCTGGGAAACTAAAACAGGACTATTGAAAAGATTAAAAGTTCAATGTACCTGAAACATCTCACACACTCAGAGGCCACAAAAACTATTAGTTTCCTTCCCTTGGTTTCCTGTAAAGAAATGAAAGGCAGAAGCTGCCTTTTTAAGGAATAATGATTGGACTGAACCCAAGGCAAAATATAGGCAGATTCAAAATTTGGCACCTATGATTGTCAGACATAGACTATTGTATGTATTTGACAACAGCGTGTGACAATGTAGAGACACTAGAGCAGAGGTTCTTTACCAGGGGTCCAGAGACCCATAAGGGGTCTTTGGAACGATTTCAGGGGGTCCATGAGCTTGAATTGAAAATTCAAAAAACCATTATTCTTGTAGGGACATGTTGGTGTGGGTGTGATTTATTTATAAATAATACACAGTATAGCATGGCCTTAGAATGATTTTTATTCTGATGTAGGGTGTTCTGAGTGCAGTGGATAACTGCCTGCAGAAAGGTTGGTAAGGATGGGGAGATGGTTTTGTGATGCCATGGGAAAACACGAATTTCTAAGTGCTTGCCAAAAATGACCATTTGAACAGGTATTGAACCGCATTAGGTTATCAGGTATTGAAATTATGGGAAAGTTGTAAAACGTAATTTTGAATAATCCTAAAATTTAATTTAAAGACATGCTGATGTTGAGTGTCATAAAACTATCTGTAGCTACATTCTGAGAAGGGGTCCGTGGTTTTCACCTGACTGACAAAGAGGTCTGTGGAACAAAAAAGGTTAAAACCCCTGCACAGATTGACAGAGACAGGTTCCAGACCTACATCCCCGCTAGCTAGCTAAGTATTTTGAGAAAAGTGTGACATTTCCCAGACCATCAGCTTTTTCAATGAGAAAATGAAGGTGTTGAGAATGAGATTCTTCTTCCAGGAGTAAAATTTCTTTTCTTTCTTTTTTTTTTTTTTCTCTTTCCTATGTCAGAATAAAGTTCTAGAAGATCTGCGCAACTGGAAAAGCTTGATTTTTCCCCCCTAGGCACCAGCTTATTCTCTTTCTTCTACTTCCTTTTTCAGTAAGCTCCTTATTCCAATATGAACTAAATGATAAGTAATTCTCATTCTCACCTCACAAACGTTTTCTTCTGTTTGCTCTTCAGTCTCTTCATTGAATTTTTTTGATATCTTAAATTCACAAAAGCATTGCTTTTCAAAATACTTCTGCAGAGATCACAGCACAGCTGATATTTTCAAGATAAGGAAACAAATTCTACTTATTTCATCAACTGGTAACTCTTCCAAATGATTAATGTAAAACATGTCACCCATTATCTAGAGTTGGTTATTAACCCATGGACTGCGTATAAACTTTTAAGACACAAACTTCCACACAGGTTTCTGTATGCATATTGAATGAGACAAAGTATTGGATGATAATAAGTGCATTTATAAGCATTATTTCTATAGTGAAAAAAAGGTTATTTTGAAAGTCATTCCTCCATTCAAGATGAACAATTTTCTCTAGTCTTCTGACTATTTATAGAAAGACCTTTACATGTGCAAACTAATTAATAAATGGGATCAATTTCAAGGTATTTTTTCTGGTTCATCACCACTTAATCATTCAATTTAAAAAACATTTTAAAGGCCAAGTCTAAAATAGATTTGCACCCACGCCCCCAGTGTGAATTTTTCATTCTTTACAACATGCAGTAGGTACTGTATAATGACCTTTTCTCTGTTTGGAACAGGGATTAGAATAATACATTTGACCCTTTACAGTCACCTGGGAGAGATGTTAGTCTCCATGTTCAATAAACTGAAATATGTCTCAAGTGTCCCAAGGTTAAGGCCATGACTTTAAACTATTTAACACAGAGTACCATACTGATTCCCTTAGACTTTCAGGCTTTTGAAAAAAAATGATCGGACTGAATTAAACATACTTTATCAGAACAATTTCTTTTCTCCATATAATTAAAGCAAATATTTTACATTGCAAATAAAGCAAGTTAACCTAGATGCGTTGTGCATTATAATAAAATTTATAGCTGCATAAATAGCAGTGTAAACTTACAGAAAGGCTAGTAATTATAGTGCCATTGATGGTCTTTGTTGCTTTAATTCTGAAGCAGCCAGAATGATTAAACTGAATCTTAATCGACTTCTCCATTAAAAATGCTGGCAGAGGAGCTCCTTTAACCTTTCCCATTGATTGAACACAACAATCACCATTCAATTATAATGCAAAAGGACATTTGTTATAATGTAGAAAAGATGCATGAGCCATTTCCTTTTACTCAAGACAATCAATGAGATGACTCCTACTTCTGCAAAGGTGAGAATGCTCTACCTGGGAATCTGATAAAGTCAAAACCAAACAGAAACCTCCCCAGTGTACAGAAGAGCAGGAAAGCACTGATGAAACTAATCTGGAACAGATTCATTAAGAAGAAATGTATTTCCTATTACTATTTTCAATAGCCACATCTATCCTTGATATATTATTTTTTTCCAGGATTTCAAAGTCCTTAAATTATCCTGATCTAAGGTTTAATGGTGAATTAATGAGGGTGGTTTCTAGGCCTTTTATATGTGGCCTCGGTACATGTTTAACAATACAAATCAGGGCAATACTGGTAATTGGAGTAGCAGAACTTTAGACTGGCAAGGAACCTTCAAGATTAGCTGATTTACTTATGGTCAGGCACATTATGGATCCAAGTCAATCAATTCCTCATTCAACACTTGTTGCATCTTGTCACCACTGAAATATTTTTCATTTTTGATTCCACTTCTTACCTGATTTCATACTTGCATAGGGTGCTAAGTTTCCATACTTACATCATAGAACCTACAACATATAACCAAATGTTTCAGTTTGCCAAAGGGCTGCCAATGCAAAGTACCAGAAATGTGTTGGCTTTTATAAAGCATATTTATTTGGAGTAAAAGGCCATGAAATGTTCAAATCGAGGCATCAGCAGAGATGCTTTCTCACCAAAGTCAGCTACTGTTGATCCTGGCGTTGTTGCCATGTGGTGAAGCAAGGTTCCATCTTGTGGAGCTCAGCTGTGAGCAACCATGCATAGGGCTTGTCTCTTTCTAAGCCTTAGCTCTTTGAGCGTCTCAGGGGCTTCTGTTTTCCTGCAGTCCTCTCTCTCACATTGCAGAGTCAAATATGCTGGCTTTCTTTTCTTGTGGCTGTCTGAGTGAATCTCTCCCTGTATTTCTGTTTACATCAGACCAGCAAGAGGGTGGAGGCTCAACCTGAGTCATGTGTCAATGATGTAGTCCTACCAAAAGTCCTAAAGTGATCTTAACAAGTAATCTAATCAAAGGTCCCTCAACTGAATTTAATGCAATCTGAGGGTATCACACCCAGAGGAATAGATTAGTTTACAAACATACTATTTCTCTTCTGGGGATTCATAAAATTATTTCAAACCACCACACCAACTATATGAGCATAGCTGCATTGGTCCATTACATAGTGGTGGTAGATTAAAAATGGCCACAGATTCTTTGCCATTCATTTCCTGAGAGAAGCAGTATAATCCTTTCCCTTTCAACTGGGCTAATTTAATGGCTTAGTGATCAATGTAAAATGTGGTGCAAGCGTTGTTCTGGGATTTCAGATGCTGGGTCACAAGAAGCCCTGCATTTTCTGCCCATGCTTCCTTGAATGCTCACTCTTGGGGAAGGCAACTGTAGTATAGGAAATCTGACTACCATGAGACTTCCATGTTATAAGGAAGCTGAAGCCATCAACATGAAAAGGCTATAAGCACAGAGAGAAGCTCAGCCACCTCCATTGTTCTAGCCATCCCAGACCAGGAAGGAGGCATGTCAGTGAGGAAGGCATCTTGAACATTCCAGGCCCAGGAGACTTGTTGTGGAAAACAACCAAGGAAACCAGCTGACAACCAGAACCAAGGCCACTGGAACCATGAGCACCTTCTCAGACATTTGATCCTTCCCTTCTGAGGCCCCAGTCACCCAGGAGCAGGACCTGTAGTCCCTTGCCCTAATTCCTGACCCATAAGATGACAAGCACAATGAAATGGGTATTGTTTTATGCCACTGAAGTTTTGGTGTAGCTTGTGATGTAGCAATAGATAAAGGACATCTAGCTAGCTAGCTAACTAATTTATCATCATCACCCTCTCTCAACTGTCTTTATATCTAGCTAATGTATAATTATCTAATGAAGTTCATGAACCTCAATTTCTGAACTGCATTCAGTGGAGGTGGAAGTATAAAGAAGCATAAAATTTATGTTACGCTATGCTATGCTATGCTATGCTATGCTATGTTATGTTGTTATGTTTCATTTCTTTGGAACATGTATGAGTTCAGTGCATTTAGTTACTTTAGGAGAACATTCACAACTCTTCACTTTACGTATTTTCCATATGTATCCAGTCACTAAAAAAGCAAAAGATTATTAAATACATGATTATTATGCATTCATTTAAGCAACTGTTTATAATTAGCCAGCTCCATATCCCCAGATTGCCTCTTATAAAAGTCAGTTGGAATGTTAAACTGATATCAATTAGGATATGTTAAAGCAAATAGGGAAGTGGATGTAGTTCAGTGGCTGAGTACCTGCTTCCCATGTACAAGGTTCTAGGTTCATTTCCTAGTGCCT
>PVKH010038303.1:0-11355 GCA_004027955.1 Chaetophractus vellerosus | reverse complement strand
GGATATGTAACAACAACAACAAAAAAGATGTCAATTCCTACCAAAAATGATTTACAGATTCAATGCGCTCACAATCAAAATTCCAACAGCCTACTTTGCAGAAATGGAAAACCTTCTACCAAACCTATTTGGAGGAGTAAGTGGCCCCAAAGAGCCAAAACTATCCTGAAAAAGAAGAACAAAGTTGGAGGACTCAAACTTCCTGATCTTAAAGTTTATTACAAACCTACTATGGTCAAAAGAGCATGGTAGAGATATATGAATGATTTGCTTCAATAAAATTTTATTTTAAAAAATAATAAAAAGTATGCAAAATTTTAAAAGCATGGAACTGGCATGAGGACATATATATAGACCAATGAAATCAAACTGAGAGGTCAGAAATAGACCCTCACATCTATGACCTACTGATTTCGACAATGCTGCCAAGTCCATTCAATTGAGAAAGAATAGTCTCTTCAATAAACCATGCTGGGAGAACTGGATATCCATATGCAAAAGAATGTAGGAGGACCCTTATCGCACACTATATACAAAAATTAACTAAAAATGGATCAAACATCTAAATATAAGAACCTAAACTATAAAACTCTTAGAAGAAAATGTAGGGAAGCATCTTCAGGACCTTGTGTTAGGCAATAGTTTCTTAGACTTTACACCTAAAGCATGAGCAACAAAAGAAAAATTAGATAAATGTGACTTTATCAAAATAAAAACTTTTGTGCATCATGAAAGTAAAAAGAAAACCTACAGAATAGGATAAAATATTTGGAAAACACATATCTGATAAGAGTTTAATATCCAGAATATAGAAAGAAATCCTACAAAGCAACAATAAAAGACAACCCCATTAACAAATGAGCAAAAGACTCAAATAGACACTTCTCCAAAGACATGAAAGTGGCCAATAAGCACATGAAAATACTCTCAACATCAATTACCATTAGGGAAATGCAAATTAAAACCACAACAAGATACCATTTCATAGCCACTAAAATGGTTTGGAAGAAAAAAAAGACCAGAAAATTATTAAGTGTTGGAAAGGATGTGGAGAAATAGAAACACTCATTCGTTGCTGTTGGGAATGTATACTGGTGCATCTGCTAGTGCAACCACTATGGAAGACATTTCCTCAGAAAGTTGTGTACAGCATAATTATATGGTCCATCAACCCCACTACTAGGTATATATCCAAAAGAATTGAAAGTAGGAACTTGAGCGGATATTTGCACACCAATATTCATAGCGGCATTTTCACAATTGCCAAAAGATGGAAGCAACCCAAGTGTCCAGCAAATTATGAATAGATAAACAAAATGTGGTATATACGTACAATGAAATATTATTCAACATTAAAAGGGAATGAAGTTTTGATTCATGCAACATGGTTCACCTTTGAAGACATCATATTAAGTGAGATAAGCCAGACATGAAAGAGCAAATACTGTATGACATCACTAATTTGAAATCATTAGAATAAGCAAACTCATAAAGTCAGAATCTAGAATATAAGTCACCAGGGTCTGGACTGAGGGTAGGAAATGGACAGTTAATGCTAAAATTGTACAGAATTCTATTTGAGTTGATTATAAAGCTTTGGAAATGGATGGTGGTGATGGTAGCACAACACTGTGTAAGTGTAGTTAAAAGCACTGAATTATATATGTGAATGTAGTTTATATGGCACTAGAATAAAAATTAAAAGGAAAAACACAGGGCTGTACAACACAGTGAACCTTATTGTAAACGATGGACTATAGTTAACAGTACAATTATAACATTCTTTCATCAATTGTAGCAAAGACACCACACTAATGCAAAGTGTTAATAATGGGGGGGGGGGTATATGGAAACTGAAAAACAGAATACACATCAGCTCCATTAAGAGTGCTCTTTGTCTGTCTGGCTTCCATTCTTTGGTTTTCTTTCTTTACCTTTTAAGTTATTCAGCAGCATCATTAGCTTAAGGTTATAAATACACTG
Source organism: Chaetophractus vellerosus (assembly GCA_004027955.1). Taxonomy (NCBI): domain Eukaryota; kingdom Metazoa; phylum Chordata; class Mammalia; order Cingulata; family Chlamyphoridae; genus Chaetophractus; species Chaetophractus vellerosus. The sequence goes on along the minus strand of PVKH010038303.1, from coordinate 9,372 downwards.
GGATCTTCCCTCAGATATATTTGGCAGTTATTTGTGTTTGGGGAAATGTTTTCACTTAATACCTATCTTATTAATAAGGTGAGGTTATAAATAAGCTGCATGAAGTAATGTGGACATGTGCATTAACACAAAAATCTCCTGAGGCAATGTTCTTCCCCATGACATAGTTTTCCACCTGCTTGCCCTTCATCCAGCCAGAGTCAGAAACTTGTTTCTCCAAACATTTACCACTTAATAAAGAAGAAAGAGAGAAAAAAAATGGGGAGCTGGCAAAGGGGCATAGAAACTATGTTTAACTCTCTCTAATTCTTTTACTCTTACCCAAGGAAAAGAGACAACTGGCACATTTCTCCTAAATCTCCAGAAACTGCCAGAGACCAGAATTTTAAATGTTCCAAAAAGTCTTTTTTGATGGATGAAAATTTCAAGAATATCCTTTCAATGTTGATAAATTTCACCTAAATGTAAAGGATTATACATAAAGTAGGAGAAATGGCTAAGTGGCTTTATTTCCATCTTCAGAACTAACATTCTCCAAGCAGAAAACGTGTTCTCTGTTTTTTTTCCTTACTCAATATCCTCTCAGTCATGCAGTCTTGTCAATATCTCTGGCATTCCTTTTTCACTTCTAAATCTCCATCCTGAAACTGCTGCTCCCCCAATTTATTTTCAAATCACAGCAATAGTCCCAGATTTGGACTTTCAGGTTCCATTCTTTCCCTTCACCCAGGCTGCCAAAGTAATCTTTCTAAAACAACACTTTCACTAGGTCACTCCCCTGCTCTGAAACCTTCCATAATTCCCCAGTACCTATAGATTAAGACCAAAAGTTTTACAGAGCTGACCCCTGGTGGCCACCTACTGACTCACTATGCTGGATTCCAGACATGACTGGCTGTGGAAAATAATAATTTATCATTTAAGATGGAACCGTATTTTATGTTCTAAAAGGGGCAGAAGGTAGTGAATTAAGAAGGCAGAAGTCATTACTTCCATAGCTATGGAAAACAACACCAGAAAGAAATAATCTTCTGTTCTCAAGAAGACACTAGTCTTCCCACAAATAACTTTTAGTAAGAGTTAAGCGCTACTTCTCCATTGTTTCCACCCTGAGTATTACACCAACAATGGAAATTTTCCCTACAAGGCATGAATAAGCATTCCCTGATTTACAATATAATTGGAACCCTGACCTTATTTCCTAAAGGCACAATGTTGTAAATTAAGATTTCATTCCTAGAATGAAACATAACATAAAAATATCAAAATTAATCAGAAAGTAGACTTCAAAAATCACATAAAATTTGCTTTTTCAAACATTAAGAATGTAAAACCAAATATTTAATGTCATTTCTTAAATGTTCCTTTGGGGGATACTTTTCTTTTTGTGGTCTGGAAGAGCTAAAGCATCTGAAAATGTAAGTGTAAACAGATTTTAACATGGAACTATTCTGGTCTCAGTTTCAACAGCAGTCCTAATACTTGTAATTGCTAACTACTCCAACATTAAAAAATATAACCCATATCACTTATACAGTATTAGCAAAGGAAATGGCTTCAAAATGCTTGCAACAGTGAACCCTCAAGCTCACTATATATATAGCATAAAAAGGTTAAAGTTGGATAGCTGAAAAAGTTGGCGTAAGAGATGGGTTTTCTTTAGAAACAATTGTAGCTGTGCTGAGTTCACATCCACCCCTATTATAAGAGTGGAGAGAGGTGTTTTCTCCTAACCTCACGCCTATTCTAACAACTTTGAGGAGGCCATTCAAAGAGCTTGAAATGTGTTCCCTGAAGTTTGAGGGACAGAGTGGTCTAGTGTGTTTGATTCATGCCTGAGTTATCTAAAGGACAAAAGGGTGGTTGAGGCAACAGTATGAACTGTAGTTGAAAAAATACCATTTCTGTGGCCGGAATCTCAGTTGTACATTGCTCATGAGCAAACAAGCAAAAGGTAAATCACCTTAGATCTTAAGCAACAGAGCTTCCTGGAGGCAAAGAAATAACAACAGAAAGATACTGGAGGAACAGCTGGAAAACTCAGGAAATGAGGATTGATCCTAAGTGGTCAGCCACAAAAGATGCCTTCACCCACACCATCAGAACTACGTTTAAGTTCCAACGTGATAGCAGGGGATGAAGGGATTGTCTTCAAAGAACCCAAGCATCTATGGACAAAGTAAACTTCTATCATGTCAAAATTCCTTCTGCCCTTTCTACCTCTCCTTTCATCCCTCAGTTAACTCCAGAGAATTCAGCCAGTGAACAACGGTGAGGTGTAGAGGCACTAGGCATGTAAATGGAGAAGAAGACAACCATGCCCCTTAATCCCACTGCATTTAACTAGGCATGTTTCTGAATTTAGAGTCTTTGTGACTAGAAGTAACTAGAGAGTTCGTATTCCTAAAAGTGACCAAAAAGTCATAAGCCTTCCCAACTGAATTTAAAATTAGGGCTAATTGCCTTGGAATTTTCATTGTCAATGTACATGAATGGTAAATGTCAGTAGTAGGAAATTTTCATGTCATTTGATCAAATGTTTCTACCTCAAAAATCCCTTCTTCTAACAAACAGTATATTCTAAGTTAAACTATGTATTATAATTAATAGTCCAATCATTAAAATGTGCTTTCATCAATTGTAACAAATGTACCACACCAAAGCAAAGTGTCAATAATGGGGTGGTTTAGGGGGACCCTGTATTATTTTATGCATGATTTTTCTGTAAACCCACAACTTCTCTAGTTAAAAAAAAAATCCCTTGTTCTTCCATTTGAGTAATAACTATTAATTTCAATGATTAATTTCAAGAGTACACACTTTGTGCCTTCTTGTTAAGGTATAATTCCTGAAATTCTACAACCTAAGGATTTTTGTATCATGTAAAAACACAAATACATACATACACACACGTAACCTCAAAATATGTTATATGTAGACACGATATTTTTTGTCTACTGTGTTTTCATTGCTAAAGGTAAAGGAAAGGAATTGAAAGAAATCATTTTAACTATAATCTAATTAAATTTCTCTCCCTCCACTCTGCTGAAATTAGCTGTCTTCATGTTTATATTAAGTAATGCATAGAAAAAATATATGGATATATAGACACAAATATTCTAAAAATTCAACCATGTCTCAATAAGGCACTCCCAAGTCTTTGTCAGTTTATGCCTCATTTTTAATTATTTGGTGGCCAAAAATATGAGTTTAAGTCATTAGTGTTTTTTTTTTTAATAATAAGAAAGTTTGTAATGGTACATGGGTAATGGGAAAGAGAGCTAACAAAATAAGACCTGTTTAGTTGAGGTCACTCTTCCCAAAGCCTACCAGTCATTTTATGTCATTCTATTACCCTTCCTGAAGCAGCAGAAGTGAGATCATTATACGATTAGTTCTGCATCTTCCTGGTAATCCTGAGGGGAGATATCTGGCCCAGAATTGGTAGCACTCTATACTATGAGGAGTACTAAGCACCTCTTGTCCTCAGCCCTGGATATAAGCTACCATTGTAACAGAAGAGGAAGAAGTTCCAATCAGTACCCTGTCATACCAGCAAAGGTTATTCAGCCCACAGTGAACACCACCAGCATGGGGTAAATCACTTGCTTCTGGAGCAGCCTATACCATTTATTTATTACTTGGCTAGGAAATTATTCATCAAACTGAGTAATAATCCATTTCCATGTAACTTCCACACACCAGTCTTATAACTGGTCCGTAGGTTCCTTCAAAACTTAATGAAAGTTTAATCCCTCTTTTCCTTTCAAAACTTAATGAAAGTGCTTGTTTCGGCAGCACATATACTAAAATTGGAATGATACAGAGAAGATTGGCATGGCCCCTGCACAAGGATGACACACAAATTCATGAAGCATTCCATTATTTAAGAATCAAATATTTAGGAATAAGCTTAACCACAGATGTAAAACACTTGTATCCAGAAAACTACAATGTATTGTTAAAAGAAATTTTTAAATACCTAAATAATTGGAAGAACAGTCCATGCTCACAGACTGGAAGACTAAATATCATTAAGATGTCAACTCTACCCAAATTGATATACAGATTCAATGCAATGTCAAAAAAAATTCCACCAGCACTTTTTAAACAAATGGAAAACACTATTATCAAATTTATTTGGAAGGGTAAGGGGTCCCAAATAACCAGAAACATCTTAAAAACGAAAAAGCAAAGTTAGAAGACTCTTGACTCTTGCTTCTGGACTTTAAATCATATTACCCAGCTACAGTGGTTAAAAAAAAAAAAAAAAGTTGCATGGTATTGGCATAAAGATAGACATATAGACCAATGGAACTGAATTGATGGTTCAGAAACAGACCCTCGCATCAATGGTCAAGTCATTTTTGACAAGACTGCCAAACCCACCCCAGCTGGAGCAGAACACTCTATTCAACAAGTAGTGGTGGGAGAACTGGATATCCATAGCCAAAAGAAAGAAAGAGGACCCCTATCTCACACCTTACACAAAAATTAACACAAAATGGATCAAAGACTTAACTATAAAAGCAAAAACCATAAAGCTCCTAGAAGAAAACCTAGGAAAACATCTTCAAGACTTGGTGGTAGGTGGTACATCCTTAAACCTTACACCAAAAGCATGAGCAATGAAAGAAAACATGGATAAATGGGACCTCCTCAAACTTAAATACTTTTGTGATTCAAAGGACTCTGTCAAGAAGGTGAAAAGGCAGCCCATTCACTGGGAGAAAATATTTAGAGACCATATGTCTGATAAGGGTTTGATTTCCATTTTATATAAAGAGACCATAGAACTCAGCAATAAAAGAGCAAGCAATCCAATTTAAAAATGAGCAAAAGATTCAAATAGACATTTCTCCAAAGAGGAAATACAAATGGCCAAAAAGCACATGAAAAAATGTTCCATATAACTATTAGGGAACTGCAAATCAAAATGACAATGAGATATCATCTCACTCTGCATAGAATGGCTATTATTTTTTTAAAAATAGACAACAATAAGTGCTGGAGAGGATGTGGAGAAATAGGTACACTCCTTCACTGTTGGTGAGATTATAAAATGGTGCAGCCTCTGTGGACAACAGTTTGGTGGTTTCTCAGGAAGCTAAATCTAGAACTGCCCTATGATCCACCAGGTCATCTATTAGGAATATATCCAGAAGAACTAAAAACTGTGACACAAACATCTGCACACCAATATTCATAGTGGCATTATTCACATTGCCAAAAGATGGAAACAACCCAAGTGTCCATCAATGAATGAATAAAGCAAATGGGGTATATGCATACAATGGAATACCATGATGCAGTAAAAAGAAATGGAATTGGAGTATATATGATAACATGGATGAATCTTGAAGACATTATGCTAAGTGAAGTAAGCCAGACACAAAAGGACAAATATTTCATGGTCTCATTAATATGAACTAAATACAAAGAATAAACACATGGAGTTAAAACCTAGAGTATAGGTTATTAGGAGATAAGAAGAGGGTTGAGAATAACGACTGATGTTTTAATGTATGTAGAAGTTTTAATTAACTTGACTGTAAAAGTGTAGAAATGGATAGAGTTAATGGTAACACATTATAGTGAGTAGCAGCTGGTTTATAAATGGGATTGTGGCTGAAAAGGGTAGTCTAGGGATATGTCAACTGAAAGAAAGCTAGAGAATAATCTTGGGCCTGAATAACACAGTGAACCCAGAGGTGGATAAGAATTATGGTTGAGGGTACAGATGTAAGAGTGTCCTTCTATGAGCTAGAGCAGATGTATGTCACTATTGCAGGATGGTGGTAATGTGGAGAAGTATGGGAAAAATAAAACAGACTTGACCTATGGACTGTGGTTAACAGCAATACTATAATATTCTTGCATCAATGCCAAAGATGTACTGTGTTGATTACGAGGGGTATGGAAAGTATGCCAAATGTATGCTATGGACCATGGTTGGTGGTAATAGTCTGATGATATTATCTCATAATCTATAACAAATATTCTGCCATGGTATGATGTGCTGGTGAAGGGGTGTGGTATGGGAATTCTATACATATGCATGATTGTTTTGTAAGTTCACAATCTCTGTAATAAAAATATATTTTAAAAAATAATGGGATGGGTTGGGGGGGGGGAAATACACCAAATATAAGATATAGACTATAGTTAGTAGTAATATTTTTATGATGCTCTTGCATAGTTTGTAACAAATGTTTCACAACAATGCAAGATGTTGGTGGAGGGGTGATGTATGGGACCCCTGTATAATGTTATGCAGGATTGTTTTGTAAACTCACAACTTTTACCATACACTTATTGTTTATGTATGTTCATGTATGAATGATATACCTTATAAAATATTTTTTTAAAAACTTAATGAAAGTTTAATCTTTCTTCCCTATAACAGGTTTTCAAATATTCTTATATTTGAATATGAGCTAAGTCCTCACTTAGCTAATCATTTCCATTTTCTTCAACTAGTCATTATACGACATGATTGCACATGCCTTCAAATTTGCTTTGTCTTTTCTGGCAACACATTGGTTTAGTCGTGAAGTTCTTTTTTATTTTGATTAAGTCAATATGAAAGTATTTGCTATCTTCCCACTTGGTGAACAGGTAGCTTGTTGAAGGTATGGACCCTGTGTTATACCTCTTCTAGTCTCCATAAAATTTTGCATTTTAACTTTGCATATAGTAGATGGCATATATTTTTAATTTATATTGAATGAATAAATATAGATTGCTGTAGCCAAATTAGTTACCAGACCAAATATTATTGAGCAATGCTTATACATAAGTTACATGGGAAGAGTCTAAAGCAAATAGAAGACCCCTTTTCTATAGTCAAGAACTCTACAACCTAACTAGACCATAATTGCATAAAAGATTGAGGAGTATTTACAAATCACAAACCAATATGTGCAGATATATTTAATGCAAACTATTTGTATTCTTGAAAATAACGACAACAATAATTATATAATTACTATTTATTGTGTGTTAGTTATGTGTCAGGCACTGTGCACAGTACTTTACATGCAATTTCATCAAAGATTAATGTCAATTTTCTGAGATATTCTCCCCAATTTTACTGATGCAGCTATTCAGACTCAGAGAAGTAGGTCACCTTGACCAAGATCACACAGAGTGGTAGGGCAGGGCTTCAGACCTGGACTCTAAATCTGGAGTTACCAATTACCCACATCAACCAGACTGTTAATCCAGGAACAATGCTCATATTCTAAAATATGAATCATAGAGACTCTTTAGCTAATCCATGATTCATTTCTTTTCCCACAAATAAAATTAGCCCAAATGGGAAAGATGCCTCTTGCCTATCCCTTATAAAACAAGGAATAAAATCATAAATTGACTTGGAAGTTCATTAATATTGTTAAAGACCTTGAATAATTTTCATTTTGAACCCAAATTTAAAAGTCATTGCAATATATTTCAGATTGAAGTTAGATTTTGAAAGACTTGTGAAATTCAAGATTTAGGTGTTTTTAAAAAGTTATTTTTCATTGATTTTGAAAAGCACATTTTCCTGCATGTGTCTATACATGCAAGAACAAAATCTGATTGGTTTATCTGTACTTTAAGAAACTTCTGCCTGGGCCTGGAAATATAAATCTCAGAGATGGATCATCACCACCTTAAACCCTCAGTTAACTGTAAAATGGATGTGGTCTTAATGGCCTTGCAATATGGCTTAATATGAGTTAGAGCAGATTTAAGATCTCTGTACACCAACTGTAAGAAAGCTCAATGACAATCAAGATCATAAGGTGTCCACATGTCTAATACAGGGAAAGCACAAGGGGGTCTGTAATCACTACCTTGCCCTGAAAGGTAGTCTAATATTTACCAAGTGTCTACTGAACTAAGGGTGGGAGGAGACAGGAATAGGTGGGATATGTTGAGATGGGGGTGGTAGATATTAAAGAGAGCTATGTGTAACTGTCATTCATCTTAACAAGTGAAGTGATTAGTTTGGTTTCAATCTACATGAATTCTAAAAGATAAATGTTTTCTTTCAAATATGAATATCACTATATCTTGAATTTGTGTAGCACTTACTTATCTACTGGACTATAAGATCTGTAATGGACAGGGTCTGGCACTCTTTTTTTTAATCATCCAAAGATATGGAGAATGTTGGTCATCCTGGGCTTGAATATAGGAGTGAGTAAACAATCTACCTAAAAAATAATTCACACCAAAAAAAATATTAGGAGATGTGGGTAGATAGGTAAAATGCGACCTAATTAAAAATGTAATGAATTCCACTTCTGATCATCTAATCATGATAGAGTAACAGGGACTGGATTTATCCACCTGTCTTTTAAAAAATAATAAACAGACAAAACACGTGAAAACACTTTTCAGACCTTGGACAATAGCTAGTGCAGGACAGGGATCCTTGAGAGAAGAAAAACAAGGTTTTCCACAAGTGACCCAGCTCACTCCTGCCCTCGGGCCTAGGAAGCATTTTAAGGTGTGGCACAGGGAACGGAAACCCAAACAGGGCCTGGTAGTCTGAGTAGAGGAAAAAAAGTTGTAAAAGAGGAGACCAGGACAGCTAGAATTAGTAAAATGAAGCACTCTAGAGGAGAGAGGTGCACAGAGAAAGAAACCTTGGAACTCCACAGTCTTGCTTCTTGCACAGTGCTGACCAGAGTATAAGGAAACCACTAAAGCCAGGGCAAGAACGACCCCAGAGGAGCAGGAAAAACTCTCTGAAGCTCACACGGGACTAGGAAGAGTTCCTGCTCCAACCATTCAGTGGAAAGACCTCTTAATACAAGGGGTATCAAGGAGAGTTCTGATAAGGTGTTGCCTTAGTGGTGGTACCTAATTAGTCATAGACTATAGGTTACTCTGGACCTGCCTAAGAATGCTTAAAAGAAAGTCTCATAACGGCTCAAACTGATGGCAACTAACTTAATTGCCTCCCAGAACAGAGTCCAAAAATATTTAAGGGAAAAAAATAATTTTAATGCAGCACCTAACACTATAAAATCCACAATATTTGCATTTAATAAAAATTACTAGGCATGCAAAGCAAGAGAATATAACATAACCAGGAGAAAAATCAATTAATATAAAGAGTCTTGAGCATAATTTGCAATAGCTTGCTTTTTTTTTTTAATTCCCTGTAGGGAGATTCTGGGCCTTGGGTGGTGGGGGGAAAAGGACTTTATTGAGAGAAACATGAAAGCTACCATAAAATAGAACATCAGCCCAAGGCCTAGGTAGAAATCTAGAAATGATGTATTAATGTCCTACTGAACAGTTACTGCTTGTGAATAAGGAAGATATGAGAGCTATTTTAAGTGTATAAACATGGGGCTTGTATAATTGGTTAAA
>PVKH010038302.1:0-11347 GCA_004027955.1 Chaetophractus vellerosus | reverse complement strand
TTGTTGTTGTTACATATACCCCCTCCCCCCTTTCTGCTTGCTCTTGCTGTGTGTCCATTCTTCTCTGTTCCTCTATGTCTGCTTCTTGTCTCCCCCTGTTTTTGCGGCAATGTGCCGAGTCGGCCCTCCATGCAGGTGGCTTGCCCCACTCATGGGGGGCTCCATTCCATTTCATGGGCAGCTCCACTCTGTGTTTTGCAGGCAGCACAGCTCCATGTTTCACAGGTGACTTGCCATGCCCTTGGTGGCTCCGCCCTGCCCATGGCAGCTTTTTGCCTTGTCCACGGTGGCTTTGCCCCACCCACAGCAGCTTGCCTTTCTCAAGGCTGTCTGCCCACTCAGAGAGATCCCCGGGAACCGAACCCAGGGCCTCCCGTGTGGTGTACCAGTGCCCTTATCCACTGGGCTATACAGCAGGCCCCTAATCATTTCCTTTTAAGGCATCAACAGAATTACCTTTAGAATCCATATTTCCACAGTCTCTTCAAAACAATCTAGGCTTTTTCTATTAAGCACTTCTTAATACTTCCAGCTTCTACCCATTACCCAATTCCAAAGCCATTTCCACATTTTTGGTATTTTCAATAGGAGCAGTCCACTTACCCCAGGTGACCATCAACAGACGAATGGAAAAACAAAATGTAATATACACACAGGATGAAATATTATTCAGCTATAATAAGCAATGACATATTGACACATGCAACAACATGGATGAACCTTGAGAACCTTATAGCAAAATAAGCCAGACACAAAAGACAAATATTGCATGATATCACTAATCTCACTGAAATGAACTAAGGATAGTGAGCAGACTCATAGAGGTAGAGTATGGAAGATAGATTACCAGGAGATAGCAGGGGAGCAAAGATTGGTGAGTCAATGCTTAATCTGTGCAGAATTTATAATTAAGTTGATTGTCAAGGTTTGGACATGGATGAAGGTGATGGTGGTGCAGCAATATGAGTGTAATTAACATCACTGACAGGTTAGTGTGAATGTGGTTAAAAGATGAAGTTATGGGTCATCCATGATGCTAGAAGGAAATCTAGAGGATAAAATGGGTGATTGTATAACTCAGTGAGCTCTGAGATGGCCGAGAAGTGTGGTTAATAATACAAACATAGGGAGCAGATATGGCTCAAGTATTTGAGCTCCTACCTCTCACTTGGTAAGTTCAGGTTCAGTTCCCAGTGCCTCCTGAAAAAAAAAAAAAGAACAGAAACAAACAGCAAGCAAAAAAAAACAAAACAAAAAAACCAACTCAGAGAAGCCGATGTAGCTCAGTGGTTGAGTGCCGACTTCCCATGTACAAGGTCCTAGGTTAAATACCTGGCCCTCCAGTACCTCAAAAAAAAATTACAAATATAAGAATTTTCTTTCACAAACTATAAAAAAGATATGTCACTAGTAAAGAGCATTGATAGTGGGATGACATATGGGGAAAAATGTACCTAAAACATACTTCTATGTGATATGAATGTATTCCTGTTGTCATAGGTATGTTTTCACATTAGATAAATGCCCACACACAGTAGCTAAAAAAATATTAAACATCCATCCTGAGGAAGTCCTGCTACTTTCTCAAAATGGCAAATATCTCTGGAATATATAAGCTGTTCCTAGAAAAAGAAAACAAGCCTATATGCCAAGCCCTCAATCTTAATGCTTGTACTTATGAAACTTATTCTTGTAAAAGTGAAACAGTTTAATCATAATTGATGCCTAAGTGTTACCTCCTGAAAACCTCCTTGTTACTCAAATGTTGCCTCTCTCTAAGAAAAAAATCAGCAAAAAACTAAAAATAAAGCACAAAAACACTACCTTCCACCTGACATGGAACATGATTCCTGGGAATGAGTCACCCTGGCACTAAGGGATTATTATCAAGTATTAATGAGCAATGCATTTGGAAAAAGACCTTTACCAAAAGAGGAAAAGATTAAATAAAAGTTTTTATGGCTAAGAGATTTCAAAATAAGTTGTGAGGCCATTCAGAAGATTACAATTATGCAAGTCTTAAGCAGTGTTTTAGTCAGGGTTCTCTTGGGAAACAGAATCAACAGGAGATATCTGTTAATAATATAAGATTTTATAAGAGTCTCTCACATGCCCGTGGGGATGCACAAGTCCAGGTTCCACAGGCAGGCTGCAAGCCAGGGGCTCAGATGAAAGACCAATGAAGGGTCCTTGATGAGTTTCTGGGAGAAGTTTGCTGTCAAACGATGAGCTGGGAAATTCTCTGAATTTTGAAATCAGTTCCCTTTTATGGCAGTCAACCGAATGGATAAAACCGTCATCCATTCTTTATCCAATTTCCCTGATTGGTGCAGATGTAATCAGCCATCCATGCAGTAAACTCACTGGTGATGGAAGTCCATAGATACTCTTGTATTACAATTAGCCCAGTGCTTGCTGGACCTAATACCTGGACACAATTACCTGGCCGAGTTGACACATTAACCTAACCATCACAGGCAGTATCACAAACTGTCACAGTAAACAAAGTCTCAGACAAGAGTGACCCTGAAGGCTCTAGGGACACCTAGACACCAGGGACAAGGCACACAGCCTCATGAAATCACCCCCCCCCCTTGGTGGGCCATATTTGGGAATATATAATAATGTATTTCCCCAATATAACATAGTTATACCATTTATAATTCTCCTACCCATATTCTTCTATTCTTTTTTTTAATGTATAATTTTCAATATACCTATTAAATATATCCCTCAGGGACTTAAATCTTCAGACCATTCATATGCTGGTTGATCCCTGAATCCCAGCAGAATTGTGGCCAATTCCTACTCTCTAGTTCCTCAGGCTTGCCCTGGACAACCAATAAATGATGATGATGGACAAGTCCCATCCCAAAAAACAATGAGCATCTACAACTGCAAGCAAAACAATTCCTTCCATCTTCCCCATAATATCTGAGTCCCTTTCAGCCTAATGCAGTCAGAATGGACATCATTTCAATTCCCTCAAGATTGAGGAATGACCAGACATAATGGAGAATGTGTAATTATGGATCAGAGTATATTTGTTATTGTAGTTATTATCTAGCATTAATATGAGAACTTGTAATATTGCTATAAAGATAGTGGTTGCCCAAGAGGCTTAGAAAGGAGGGGGAGCAATGAATACGTGGATCACTGGGCATATTTAGGGCAGTGAAATTGTTGTGTATGAAATTGCAATGACAGACACATAATATAACACATTTGTGAAAGCCTGTAAAACTGTACTGATCACAGTGTAAACCATAATGTAAACTATAGACTTTGTTTAGGAGCAATGCTTCAATATTGATTCATCAAATGTAACAAATGTACCACACTGATGCAAGATATTAATAATAGGGGGAACTATATCTGTAGATAGAGAGGTTATATGGGAATTTCCTATACTTTCAATTTAATCTTTCTGTAATTCTAAAACTTCTCTAAAAATAAAGTTTACTATTACAATAAAACAAAAACAGAGAGTATATGAAGGGTCACCAAGATTGTCAAGTGAGATGTTCAAGTCCTGTTCTCTCACACCACAGAAGAGTTAAACAAAAAGAAAACCAGGAAGAACCATATTTCTCAGAGTTTTGAAAAAGATTTTAATTCAAGAGTTGTGAAAACTGATTGAGCAATGAATCAAGAAAAAAGCAACTTAAAAACAGTAAAAAAACCCTCATACTCCAATTGTTGACCCATCCCTTACCTCCCTCCATTTCAGTGCAGAGATGGCCCAAACTCCCTGGTCCTGGTTCCACATGGAGCAGAACCTTATGCCCATTTTCAGGTCCATGTATGCCTGTATCAAACTGTCTGGTATCAGTCTGAGGACTAAAAAAGGACATTCATTACAGCCTTACCACACCAGAACTTACCAGCCAAGTAGAAGCACACATAGGACAGCTAATACACTTTAAGATATGTAATAAAATAAATAATAATAATAAAAAAAGAAATAAATAAAATCAGAGCTGCCTGAGGCAAAGGATTACCAGCGTTCAGATATAAATTATAGCATCACAGATCAGAAAAAAAGACTATTTCTTTGTGTCTGTGAAAACAAGGAAATTATCAGGACTACACATGCATGCCAGGACAAGATACATACTCACAAAAGACCAGGAAGATACTATGATTTTGCCTTTTTATGTTCTTTAAAACATTGTTAGGATAGATAAACTTTGAAGGAGATTACTCACACAGATTAATCTGCAGAGACTAATTATTTGTTAGCTTCTGGCTTTCAAGGACATTTTAGTCATAACAGTAGCCTGATGCAAGCTTAAGGAACAGACAACTGGTGACTAAACTCCAAAGATAACACAGTAAAATATTTAAATGACCAGTGTGCAGCCAAACATTAAAAGGCATCCAGAGAAAGAAGAAATTATGTCCCATGCAAAGGAAAAAAAAACAAAGCAAAACAAAACAAAAAAACAGTAGACACCATTAATCTGGTGGACAAGACTAGGGACTTACCAGACAAAGACTTTTTCAGAATTATCTTACATATGCTCAAAGAAATATAGGAAAGCAGGAAGATAATTGATGACCAAAAAGCAAATTTCAGTAAAGAGATAAAAACGTAAAAAATGGAACCAAACGGAAATACTGCACTGAAGAGCAGAGTAACTGACACTTAAAATTTCCTAAAGGGTTTCAACAGAAGATTGCACCTGGATGAATAAAGGATCAATTAAATTTAAAATAAGACAATTGAAATTATTCGGTCTTAGGAGCAGAAAGAAAAAAGAATGGGGAAAACAAACAGAGTCTGAGAGACTTGTGAAATACTATCAAGCATACCAATATATGCACTATGGGAGTCCCAGAGAGAGAAGAAAAAGAGAAAGCATATTCCAAGAAATAATGCCTGAAAACATCCCAAATTTAATGAAAGACATAATATGCACATCCAAGAAATTCGATGAGCTCCAAGCAGGATAAACACAAAAAGATCCACACCAAGACACATTATAATCAAACCAATAAATGCCAAATACAAAAAGAGAATACTGAAAACATGGGAGAGAAGCAATGTTCCACTTAAAAGAGAGATGCAATAAGATGTAATGTTACTTTCTCATCAGAAACCATGGAGGCAAGAAGACAGTGGGATGAGATATTTAAAGTACTGTAAGCAAAAACTTGCAAAATAAATGTTCTATATCTTACAAAATTGTCTTTCAAAAGTGAAGTGCAAATATTAGGACATTCCTGGATAAACAGAAACTGTGACAGTTCATCACCAGTAGACCAGCCATACAAGAAATGCTAAACGGAGACTTCAGACTAAAATTAGAGGGCATCATACAGTGGATCAACGGTGCATTAAAATAAAGATCTCCAATAAAGGTTTCTAAGTGAGTAAATATAAAAGACAGTCATTTGTATTTTTGCTTGTAATTCCACTTTTTACATCTCACAGGATATGAGATGCAAATGCACAAAAGTAATAAAAATCTATAATTTTTGAACACAGTACATAAAGATGTAATTTGTAATAGAATAACATAAACATGGAGGGTGAGGATATAAAAACATAGTTTGTACATGTTACTGATGTTATATTGGTATTATATCAAACATGGTTGTTATACATTTAGGATGTTTAATTTAACAAAGACAATACCAGAAGAATAAATAGAGAAAGAAATGAGAAAGGATTCTAAAGAAGTCATTTAAAAAGTTCAAATAAATATGAAAAGTAGCCATCATAGAATTGAGGGACATAAAAGACATAAGACTTTCAAAGATCTAGAAGAAAAATGACAGAATTAAGTCCAGCATGACTTAAATGTGACTTAAAGTCACATTTAAGGTAGTGACTTTAAAAGTAAATAGATTAAACTCTCTAGTCAAAGGTCAGATTGGCAAAATGAAAAATTATGCATGACCCAAGTTTATGCTGTTGACAAGAGTCTCACCACAAATTCAAACACACAAATAAAAGTGAAAGGATGGAAAAAATATTCCATTCAAATAATAACCTAAAATGACTGGGATGGCTTTACCAATATCAGACAAAATATAATTTAAATCAAACAGTGTTCAAAGGGAAAAAGAAGGACACTAAATATCGATGATAGGGTTAATTCCAGAAGAAGATGTAACAATTACAAACATATATGCACCTAAAAACAGAACCCCAAAATATATGGAGCAAACATTGATTTGAAGGGAGATATAGGTGGTTCTTCATAAATACTAGGAGACTTCAATACACCACTCTCAAATAGACAGACTACCTAGACAGGAGATCAATAGGGAAATAGAGGGCATGAACAATACTATCAACCAATTTGATATAACAGACATACAGAGAATAATTCATCTAACAACAACAGAATACACATTCTACTCAAGCACATATGTATCATTCATGCCATTTGTTAGGATACAAAACAAGTCTCAATATATTAGAAAGATTGAATACATGCATGTATCTTCTCTAACCCCAGTGGAATGATGCTAGAAAACAATAACAGGAGAAAGAGAAAATTCACAAATATGTTGAACTCTAACAATTTACTCTTAAGATACCAGTGGGCCAAGGAAGACATCACAAAAGAAACAGGAACTATCTTGAAATGAATGAAAATGAAAACATAACATACCAAACTAATGAGATGCAGCAAAGTAGTGCTCAGAGGGAATTATTTGTAAATGCTAACAATAAAAAGAAGAAAGATCTCAAATCAGAGACCTAACCTCACATGCAAGGAAATAAAAAAGGAAGAGCAATATAAACCCAAAGTGAGCAGAAGGAAAGAAATATTAAAGATTAAAGTAGGCATAAATGAAATAGAGAATATAAAATCAAAAAAGAATCAATGAAACTATAAGTGGATTCTTTTAAAAGATCTCTAAAATTGGTAAGCCTTTGCCTATACTGACAAAGAAAAAGAGAGAGAGGAAGCAAAAACAATAACAAAATAAAACAAAAATGAAAGGGTAGACATTGCCACTGACCTTACAGAAATAAAAAGTATTATAAATGTACACCAATAAATTAGATAAACTAGATGAAATGGTCAAATTCCTAGAAACACACAAATTACCAAATTAACTCACGAAGAATAAGAACATCTCTACAACTAATAACAAGTAAAGAGATTGAATCAATAATTTTTAAAAAACCTCCACACAGATGGTTTCACTGGTAAATTTTATCAACTATTCAAAGAACAATACCAAACTTTCAAAAATTCCTCCAAATTTTTGAAGAGCAGGGAACATATGCTAACTCATTCACAGGAAGCCTATGCTAACTCATCACAAATTATCATAAAGATATGACAAGAAAAGAAAATTGCAGACCAATATCCTTTATGAATATAGCTGCAAAATCATTTAACAAAATTCTTGCAACTTGAATCCATCAGCACATTAAAAGAATTATGCCCCATGACTAAGTGGAATTTATCACAGGAAGACAATGTAAGAAAATAATTTAATGTAACATACCGTATTATTAGAATGAAAAGGGAAAAAAATGATCATCTCGATGAAATAAAGGCATTTGATAAAATCCAGCATCCCTTTTTGATTAAAACACTCAGAATAGTAGGAACAGAACAGAAATTCTTCAACATGATAAAGGCATATCTGTAAAATCCACAGCTAATGCTTGACACTCAATAGTGAAAGACTGAAAGTTCCTCTACAAGGGATGCCTGCTTTTACCACAGCTATTTAACACTAAGTAGATTTTGTAGCTAGAGTAATCAGGCAAGAAAAAGAAATATGGGCATCTAAATTAGAAAGGAAGAAGTAAGACTATTCCTATTAAAGATGACATGATCCTGAGGAATTTACTAGAAAGATAATAGAGCTAATAATTGAATTTTAAAAATGGTAGGGTAAAAGACAAACACACAAAAATCAGTGGTTATTCATATACCAACAATGAACAATCCAAAAAGGAAATCAACAAATGAACTCTATTTACAAGAGCAACTAAAATAATAAAATATTTAGGAATATGTTTTACCAAGGACATAAAGGGATTAACTCTCATACAAAAACTTTGGAGGAAGGGCAAAAGGCTTTCTGAGAGATCTGCTTGGGGATCTGCAGAACAAGAGAGTGTTGCACATCATTCAAGAGTGTTAGGGAAAGAGAGATGAAGAAGCCAAAGTGAAAACTGTGAGTTACTAGCTCCCACATCCAGGAATGGCAATCATTCCCTACCCTCAAGGCAATAGCCTGGGTTAAACCCATGGCTTACTGCAGCCAACTGAGAGGGGAACAAATGTCTTCCTCCCTGGGAAGAGGAAGGTTGCAGCAAGGGACAGAGAGTGGTTTCACTTCAATGACTTTGGCAAGCAGTGCTTGCTTTGAATTTCAACTCTGGCCAGACCAGAGTCATGGGCAAGTCAAGGCTGAAAGAGATGCCTGCATGGAAGATTTGCTGAAGAGTGCCTTCTTCTGGCAGGTCATGAAACTGCAGGAAGAAGAAAAACCACGTACTGGAGTCTCTCATGTCCCAACTCCCTTGGATTGAATCTGCATGCCATTGGTGGGTCTTTGGCCCTATTTTGATAACTTAAGCTAGGTAATTTTAAAGACTTAGAATAATTTGAACCAAAAATCAAGGAAGAGCTGTGAAACAAAACCACTACAAGAGAGAGAGACTGACTGTCCGAATAAATACACCAGCACAATCAGATGCCTGGACATCAGCAAAAAATTACAACCCATATTATGAAACAGGAAGAGACAGCCCAGCCAAATGAACAAACCAAAACTCCTGACAAGACACAGGATTTAAGACAACTAATCAATGTTAATCACACAAATCCCCTAAATAAATTCAAGGATTTGAATGGAATAACCAAACAATGCAAATTCATAGAGACAGAAACTAGATTACAGCATACTTAAGATAGGGATCAATGGGTAAGAGGAATTAATGCATAATTTTTGTAGGGTCTCTCTTTGGGGTGATGGACTAACTTGTGGGTATTGGTAAGAGTAACACAGAATTGTAAATGTGACTAATGCCACTGAATTGTATGCTTGGGAGTGGTTGAAATGGGAAATTTTACATTGTATATATGTTACCACAGCAGCACCAACAAAACAGAGATTAAAGAGACAATGGCAATTAAATGTAAAGCATGATTCTGGAGTGTATCTAATAACAGAGGAGGAAATACCCACAAGATATTATTGGAATCATTGAAAAATTGGAATATAGCCTCTGTGCTATATAGATCAATGTAAAAATCCTTAAACTTAATTATTCTACTTAATGCAGTTACATAAGTGAATATCCTTATCTTAGGAAAAATATTTATTCTTTAAAGTATTAAATGGTAAAGGAGCATGAAGCATGCAACCTATTCTCAAATATTTAGAAAATAGATGAATAGATAGATAGATAGATAGATAGATAGATAGATAGATAGACAGACATATAGAGAGAAAGATAAAGAGAGAGAGAAAGGAATGGTATAACAAATGTGGCAAAATGTTATAAGTTGGGAAAGCTGGGTATCTGGTTAGGGATATACTAGAATTCTCTATATTATATTTACATTTTCCTGTAAGTTTGAAATTACTTCAAAATAAAAACTTTTAAAAATTAAATGAAGAATGGCTGAGAGGCTAACCATGTTGGCATGCTGCACATATCTAGAACTGAGTATGTGTATTTCAATTTTATACCTAGAAAAAATATCAATTTTGGCAAAGTTTTCAGCTTTGGGCAGATGACCCCTAGAAACAGTGCATTGTTGATCTCATTACCTTCAGTTCAATGCAATGAAAAATTCCTGCAAATGCTTTTCCAGACATTTTCCCTGGATATGGTTTTATTTTATTAATAAAAAATGTTGATTGACATTTAAAATAAATGTTTGGAAGGAATCTGAACTGAGCTAAACCTGAAAAAACTTTTTCATTTTAAAAACAATTTATTGAAGTATAACATTCATACATGAACATAAATAAACAATAAGTGAATAGTAAAAGTTGTGAACTTACAAAATTAACATGCTTAACATCATACCGGGCTCCCATACATCACCCCACCACCGATACCTTGCATTGTTGTGCAACACTGGTAACAAATTATGAAACAGCTACATCAAAGTATTTCTGCTAAATATAGTCTATATCTTACAGTTGGTGTATTTTCACCCAGCCCACCTTATTATTTTTTGTTCAGAATCCATACAATTTATCTAAAGAGTACAATCAATGACATTTGGTAAAATCACCACACTGTGCAATCATCACTACAATCAATATTAGAGCATTTTCCTAACTCAAAAAAAAAAGCCACAACCACTATCATACCATGTGTTAATGCTACCTATTACAAACCCTATGATGATGTGCTTTCACCATTTCTATTCATTTCAAAACATTTACAAACAATTTTTTACCAATTCTGCACAGATTAAATATCACCTTCCCCCTCTCTAACCATATTCTTTTCTCTGGTTATTTATGTCGTAGCTATTAACTACATGAGTTTGCTCATTATATTTACTTCATAATAGCAAAGTTATACAAAATTTGTCTTTTTGTGCCTGATTTGCTTCACTCAATATAAGGTTCTCCAGTTTCATCAATGCTGTCATGTAGTTCATGACTTCATTACTTCTTAGAGCTAAATAATACTCCATCGTGTGTATATGCCACAGTTTGTTTATCCATTCATCATTTGAAAGATACCTGGGTTGTTTTTATCTTTTGGCAATTGTGAATAATGTCACTCTGAATATTGGTGTGCAGATGTCTAGCTGCATCAGTTCTTCTGAGTATATACCTAATAGCAATATTGCCAGGTCACGTGGTAGATCTACATCTAAATTCCTTAGGAACCAGCAAACAGGCTTCCACAATGGCAGTAACATTCTTCATTCCCACTATCAATGAATAAGCAACTTATCTCTCCACATCCTGTCCAACACTTGTAGTTTTCTGATTTGTTAATAGTGGCCAAGCTGGTAGGTGTGAAATGTCTCAAAGCTTTGCTTTGCATTTCCCTAAAAGCCAGTGATGCTGAGCATTTTTTTTTTTTCATGTGCTTTTTCACTTTCGTGCTTTTCTTTAGAAAAATGTCTATTCAGGTCTTTATCCATTTTTTAATTGGGTCATTTTTTAAAAATTGAGTTGTAAAATCCATTTATATATCATGGATATCAGACCCTTGTCAGATGTGTGATGTCCAAATATTTTCTCCCACTGAGTAGACTGCCTTTTTACCCTCTTCACAAAGTCCTTAGCGGTAGAGAAGTGTTTAATTTTGAGGAGGTCCCATTTACCTATTTTTTCTTTTGCTGCTAATGCTTGGGGTGTAAGGTTTAAGAGACCCCATCTATTA
>PVKH010038301.1:0-11403 GCA_004027955.1 Chaetophractus vellerosus | reverse complement strand
ACTGTTAATTATTCCACCCCTTTGCTAATAGTATGGGAGGAGTCCCAGGCGTTTGTTGTTTTGATTGATTACACCCATCAATCCCCCAGGTGGGGCCAATGATAATGTCCTGGGAGAATTATCTGGAGCTTCTCCTGGCTTCCAGGAGAAATGTCACAAAGATCTTCCAGCAGCCATCCTGGGGTATTGATGTCCACATGGTCCTTTCTGCCTGGTTCTAGATCCATCAATTCATTCCCTATATGAAGCCTACTTCAATAAGATACTAGGGGAATATACAGAAGAAAATGTCACTATACATACAACAGATCTTACAGTGATGAGACACAATGTCAAAAATTTTTTTTTATTTCAAATTTTTTCAATTTTTTGTATTCATTATTTTTTAAATTGTCATTAATTCTTATTAATTTTATTTGGTTATTTTGTTGGCTTCATTTTTGAAGAAGCTTTGGATCACAGAAGGGTCACAACTGTGGCAGGGGAGGATCGTTGGTTCGGAGTGTCAGTGATGGGGGATGCATGGGAGGAGGTTCACCTGGGGCAAACTTATAAGGCATATTAATATTTTCAAGTGTTCATGGGGCATTGTCAAGGTGGGTGGAGATCCACACAATACCCGAAAGAATATTGAATTCCCATCCTGGGGATCTCTGCCACATTCTCTAATGGGACAGCAAGAATCCCCCAAGTACAGGGGCAGCACCTAGTGAAGGAGGACAGTCCATTGTGATAGGCCTTTGATAGTGATGATTGTACTTACGACTCTTTTCTTTTGAAATTGAAACTTAGCTTAGTATTATATGTTGCCTAAGAGTTACCTCCTGAGAGCCTCCTTGTTGCTCAAATGTGGCCTCTCTCTAAGCCAAACTCAGCATATAAATGCATTACTTCAGAAAAGTTAAATGAATTGTCCAAGGTCACACTGCGAGAGGAATCAGAGTCAGGCCAAGAAAACAGGTCACAGATGTCTAGTTTTGTTTATTCTACTATGCATTTCAAGTGGTACCTCTAAATATATTTACCCATTTTTATCTTTTAAGGATTATATGAGTTGCCTTAAAGTTGACTTCTTAATTAAGGTGGATGGGGCTTTGAGGAGTGCCGTTTCTGTAATATTAGCAGTACTTTTTACTCTATAACTTTGGAATTGTAGAAAATTCTATAACTAAAGATGAAATGAGAGAGAGCTGGGTAGTGTATAGATAGTTGGACCAGAGAAGCCCTTTTTTCTTTGACATTTTCTGACTCTCCTTGCAGAGTTGAAAACGTGCCCCTTATCTATATATTAAGGTTCCTGTCAGTAAGTGCTTTTTTATAACATTTCTGAGACTCATCTCTTCGGACCTCTACCCCTCCTTCCCTCAAATTTGGAAACCAATATCCTTTGTTTTTTTACAAATAAAATCTGGTAGTAATACTGTCTAGTAGTTGACAAAGACAAATTCTTTCTTGAATTTAAGCTTATAAGCATACCAGTCATAAAAGAATAATTACCTGCAGTCCTAAGACATGGTCTATTAACTTCAATTTCTATACTGTAGCTCATCTTTACTTTCTTTGTATTTCTGAAAAGTGAAATTATTACTATTTTAAACATATTGAATTGTTGTAGAACTATAACTATTCAGCCACTAAAAACACCATACTTTTCAAATCTTCAAATTAAGTTAATTAAAATGTTTAGTTGATTTTCATTTCCTAAATTCAGTGTGGATTAGTCTAATCACTTATCCCAATAATTAGACTACAAGAAAAATAAATTATTCAAAGCCTTATATTTTAGTAAAGGGTTTAGATTTTCTACATTGTGTTCATTTTAATTCAAGTCACCTAAAAATCAGCTCAAGATACATGAAAGCAAATGTTTTCATACTTTATACTGTATATGCATGCCCAATGTAAAGCAAGATGATGAAAAGGAAGAAAATGCTATAATCTAGATGTCAGCAGCCTTGATGGGGTGAAGGTAAGGGGAGCCCAAGTTTTCTGGCCCTTTTCATCACGTCTCATTTAATATTTAAATTTTTAAAAAAGCCTTCAGTCCCAAATATTTGGAAACCACATATCCAATAAAGGAGTAATATCCAGAATATATAAAGAAATCCTTCAACTGAACAACAAAAAGGCAAACTACCTAATCAGAAGATGGGCAAAAGACTTGAACAGCCATCTCTCCAATAAAGATATAAGAATGGCTAAAAAGCAAATGAAAAAGATGCTCAATGTCATTAGCCATCAGGGAAATGCCAATTAAAACTACAATGAGATACCATTTTACACCCATTAGAATGACTGCTATTAAAAAATGGAAAATAACAAGTACTGGAGAGGATGCAAAGAAATAGGAACACTTATTCATTTCTGGTGGCAATGTAAAATGATGCAGCCACTGTGGAAGACAGTTTGGTGGTTCCTCAGAAAGTTAAGTATAGAACTACCCTATAATCCAGCAATACCATTACTAGGTATATACCCCAAAGAACTGAAAGCAGGGACTGGAACAGATATTTTCACACTAGTGTTTATAGCGGCATTATTCACAATTGCCAAAAGATGGTAGCAATCCAAGTGTCCATCAACCAATGAATGGATAAATAAAATGTGGTATATACATACAATGGAATATTATTTAGCCATAAAAAGGAATGAAGCCCTGATGCATGCAACAGCATGGATGAACCCTGAAGTCATCATGTGGAGTGAAATAAGCCAGACACAAAAGGCAAATATTGTATGACCTCACTGTTTTGAAGCAATTAAAATAAGCAAATTCATAGTGTCAGAATCTAGATTATAGGTTACCTGGGAATGGGATGGGGATAGGGAATGGGAAGTTAAAGCTTGAAATATACAGGGTTCCTATTTGGAATGATGGAAATGTTTTGATAATGGATGGTGGTGACAGCACATTGTGAATGCAACTAACAGCACAGAAATATATATCTGATTAAAGGGTGAAATCTTAGATTGTATATATGGTAACAGAAAAAATTTTTAAAAATCCATGGAACTACAATATACACACAGTGAACCCTAAGTTAAACCATGGACTTTAATTAATTGTACAGTTATAAAAATGTGCTATCATCAGTTGTTACAGATGTTCCCTATCAATGCAAGTTGTTGTTGATGGGGTGCTGTATGGGAATCCTGAATTTTATGCATGATTGTTCTGTAAATCCACACACACAAAAATTGTAAAACAAATGAACAGACAAAAAAGCCTTCAGTCCCCATCCTGATTGCAGTAAAAAATTTAGTACTAACATTTCCAAGTGTTCTTGGGTGTTTTAATGACTTTTCTAAATATCTCCTGAGATGATGTTCTGATTTCATTGAATTATCAGTATCCCTTCCATTTCAACTTGCTCAGCTACTCCCTTCTTTCATTATGCATTGAATCTAAATGTGGAACAGAATTCCTTTTCATTGATCTCTTTCCACTAACTACACATACTCAAGGCAATTATGTGTAGTGGACCATTAATGAAATGTTAGGATTAACAGAGAGTTCACATCACATGTAGCTCAGCAGGCTATTTTTGGAATATACTAGACCTCTAGGTTTTAGAAGCACTTTGGCCGCTCCCACTGCTGAAAAGTTCCCAATAGGCTGACTCCTCTCACCTCTGCCCCAGAAACAACAAACTCCTCCTATTTCATTATACATAACAGTTTATCACTCTTTGTTTCTTATTAATCCATACCAGTCAGCCCATTGGAACTTTTATTTTCATTGCTAAAGAGTTTCAACATATATGCCTAAACAAAGACATTTTATCTCTCTAAGAGGAATTCTGCCTCTAACTTATACATTGTTTTTTCCATCTGAGCAATGGAGGATCAACAAGGTAGGGGGTGAGTAAGATGATTTGGAGGTGACTTGGGAAGAAGGAGGCCAGGAGAGGGAACTAGCATTCACTGAGTTGCCCACCACCTGCAATACGTGGTGCTAAGGGTTTTTATAAGTTTTATCCAGGCAGTTAATACAATTACCCTCATTATAAAGATGAAGAAACAGGTTTTATGAAGTTAAATAACTTACTCAAAGTCACGTTGCTGTTAAGTGACAGATCTGGGACTTGGATATAGACTGTCTTTATGCTGAATCATTGTAATATGCTGCCTTATCCATTATGCTCATGCCCTACATACATTATTGCATTTTATTACTGTAAGGTATGTGTAATTTTCATTACTTTTTCCAAAAAGAAAACTTTCCCAAAGTCACAGAGTTAGTATGTAGTGGTGGCGCCAGGATTCAAACCCTGCTCACTCAACCCCTGAGTCTGGATGGCATGTTGCCTTGATGGAATTTTTATTTAAAATGTTAATGCATCCTTACTTTCACCTGAATTTAAAAGCCAAATTTATAATGATTCTATTAAAAATTTGCAAATTTTTATAACATCACAGAGTTGATCCTTAAGACTATCTGTTTTAAAAGTTTGCAGTTTGAGCAACAGAAAGAAAAGGAGTGCTTTGAAGAAAATTGTGGAAAATACTTTCAGATAATAAAGATACCATCAGGCAAGAAATGAGTTTTGAGGTACTAGTATTTGTGATACTTTTGGAATATAAAACACATGAATTCTGGTAAGAATGATCTTACTATGTGCTTCAACTTGTTGAAAATAAATTAAATGGCAGATATGAAAAAACACATTGCCATTAATACTGAGTTTTCATTGTCTTTTGAAGTTACAGTGCCCACAGAAACATTTTTCACATACAAATTTCAGAAATGGAATAGGTCGCACTTCCAGGGAAGATGGTGGAGTAGGGAGTTCCAGGACTCAGTCCTTCCACCCAAACAACTATTAGACAGGCAGGAACTATCTGAAACAACTATTTTGAATCTCCAGATGCCAAAGGAACACTGTACAACATTCAAGGGATAGCGGGAGGAAGACGCTGATAAGTTACAATAAAGAACTGTAAATTTCTCTCCCCATGCCACAGCTCCTGGCACCATCCTCCACTCTCATGGTAAGCCACTGCAGGGTACAGTCCCTGGCTAGCTGCCGGTGACAGAAAGGGACATACAAATTCTCGTCCCCAAGAACAGGTGTGGGCACGGCCAATCACTGATCATGGCTTTTGATTAGTGAATTTGGATTGCCGGGTCCTGGCTCTAAGGCAATTTGAAACAAGTGCGACCTATTGTTTGTTTAATAATATTGCCTGTTTAATAGTTGTTTGGGTGGAAGGACTGAGTCCTGGAACTCCCTACTCCACCATCTTCCCTGGAAGTGCGACCTATTGTTTCAACTTGCCTGGACAAAGGTGGTGGCAGCCATTGTTTCAACCCTCCCTTGACAGGGGCAGAGGAGATGGAGATTTAAACATACAGCAATTCCTCAAGGCTGTGTGAGGACAGTTAGCTGAAGGGCTGCATTTGCTGGGTAGGCCAGGAAAGCTCAGCTTTGGGGGAGCTGTTGGAGATTTTCACGCCCTGCCTGATCCTTTCCACAGGGTACTTTGGAGATGGTCTGCATCCCTTTTGTGGATCCCTGCCCTGTTTTGGCTGGGAAAGACTGACTTGGTAAAGTCCTATAAGGGGTG
This sequence comes from Chaetophractus vellerosus, assembly GCA_004027955.1. NCBI lineage: Eukaryota > Metazoa > Chordata > Mammalia > Cingulata > Chlamyphoridae > Chaetophractus > Chaetophractus vellerosus. The sequence continues at coordinate 5,835 of PVKH010038301.1, read as the reverse complement.
ACTCTCCCCCCAGAATTTGTCCTCTAGGCAAAAGCTTGCTAGTTTCAAATACCTGGGAGAGGAGGTATGTCTCTGGGAAACAGGGAGGACAACTAAATTCCTGTAAACAGGGGAACTTCAAAACAACTAAGAAGCAAAAGCGCAGGATAAGACAGAGCCACAGTAAAAGGAAAACCCTGCACCTTGCATTCATCTCAGGCAGACCTTCCTGATAGTAGAGCTAAATCTTTAGATAATCTCTTACTTATCACCAACTGATTACAAAACCAGGTAGCAAAAATCACAGGGAGTAAATCCCAGAGTTAATGCCTTAAGATATTAAAATGTACAGTGTACACGTAACATCTATGTAATCTAAATTTCTTTTAAAAATTTAAAAAAAAAGAAAAAAATGTATAGTGTACAGCAGAGTACAAGAGAAACAAAGAAATAGAAAATGATGCCCATCCAAAGGAAGAGGGTAAAAATATAGAAAACATGAAGAAGGCAAGAACATGGACACACCAAACAAATCCTTTAAAAATGATCTTAAGTGGAGTGGGTGTAGTTCAGTGGATGAGTGCCTGCTTTGCATGTATGAGGTCCTGGATTCAATCCCAAGTACTTCCTAAAAAAAAGATCTTATAAATGCTCAAGGAGATGAATGAAAGTACAGGGAAAGAACTAAAGATATCAGGAAGACAATGAATGAAAAAATATGAGAGTCTAAGGAAAGAGATAGAATTTTAAAAAGTAACCAAACAGAACTACTGGAAGATGAAGACCAAAATAACTGAAGTGAAAAAGGACCAGGAGGGTCTCAAGAACAGTTTGGAGCTGGAAGAAGAAATAATCAGTGAACTTAAAGATAAGACTCTTGAATTGAGTTAGGCTGAAGAAAAGAAAGAAAAAAGAAACATTAAAAGTAAAAAAAAAAAAAAAGCCTAAGACAGCTGTAGGACACCATCAAGTACACCATTATATGTGTTATGGGAGTCCCAGGCAAAAAAGAGAGAAAGGGGCAGAAGAAATATTCAAAGAAATAATGAAAGAAAACTCCCAAAATTTAGCAAAAAAACATGAATATGTACATTCTAGAAGTTCAGAGAACGCCAACAGGATAAACATGAAGAAAAATACACCCCTTCATAGATTGATTAAACTATCAAATGCAAAAGACAAGGAGAGGGTTCCAAAATTTGCAAGAGAAAAGCAACATACTATGTACAATGGAGTCCCAATTAGATTGAGTGCCAATTTCTCATCAGAAACCATGGAGGAAGAAGGCAGTGAGTTGAAATACTTAAAGTGCTAAAGGGAAATAACCATTGAAATAAAAAGGATTATACAAGTATGCTATAAACAACTGTATGCCAACAAATTAGATAACCCAGATGAAATGGACAAATTCTTTGAATCACACAAACTACCTACACTGACTGAAGAAGAAATAGAAGATCTCAGCAAACCAATGACTAGTAAAGAGTTTGAATCCATCATCAGAAACCTCCCAGCAAAGAAAAATCCAGACCAAATATTTCAAAGGGGAATTCTACCAAATATTCCAAGAAGACTTAACTCCAATTTTGCTCAAATTCTTCCAAAAAATTGAAGAGGAGGGAACACTCCCTAAATCATTCTATGAGGCCAACATCACTCTTATACCAAAGCTGGATAAAGTTACCACAAGAAGAGGAAATTATAGACCAATATCTTTTATGAATATAGTTGCAAAAATCCTCAACAAAATACTAGCAAACTGAATCCAATGGCATATTAAAAGAATATACACCATGATCAAGTAAGTTTTATCCCTGGTATGCAAGGTTTGTTCAACATAAGAAAATAAATTAATGTAATACACCACATTAACAAAACTAAGGTAAAAAACACACATACACATGATCATCTGAATCGATTCAGAAAAAGGCATTTGACAAAATACAAACCCTTTCATGATAAAAAAACACTTGGAATTCTAGGTATAGAAGGAAACTTCCTCAACATGATAAAGGGAATATATGAAAAGCCCACAGCTAGCATCCTACTTAAATGTGAAAGACTGAAAGCTTTCCTTCTAAGATCAGGAACAAGACAAGGATGCCCACTGTCACCACTGTTATTCAACATTGTACTGGAATTCCCTGCTAGAGCAATTAGGCAAGAAAAAGAAATAAAAGGCATCCAAACTGGAAAGAAAGAAATAAAACTTTCCCTATTTGCAGGTGATATGATACTACATACAAAAAATGTGGAAAAATCCACAGCAAAGCTCCTAGAGCTAAAACAAAACAAAACAAACAGACAAAAATGGAAAATAAAACGTGTCAGAGAGTGCAGAAAAACAGGAACACTCATTCTTTGCTGGTAGTATTGTAAAATGGAAGATAGTTTGGTGGTTCGCCAGAAAGTTAATTATAGAATTACCCTATGACCTGGCAATATTATTACTAGGTATATACTCAAACGAATTGAAAGCAGGGACTGGAACAGATATTTTCACACTAATGTTTATAGCGGCATTATTCACAATTGCCAAAAGATGGTAGCAATCCAGGTGTCCATCAACTAATGAATGAATAACTAAAATGTGGTATATACATACAATGGAATATTATTTAGCCATAAATAGAAATGAGGTCCTGATGCATGCAACAGCATGGATGAACCCTGAAGTCATCATGTGGAGTGAAATAAGCCAGACACAAAAGGCAAATATTGTATGATCTCACTGTTTTGAAGCAATTAAAATAAGCAAATTCATAGTGTCAGAATCTAGATTATAGGTTACCAAGGAACAGAGTGGGGATAGGGAATGGGATGGAGATAGGGAATGGGAAGTTAAGGCTTAAAATGTACAGGGTTCCTATTTAGAATGATGGAAATATTTTGGTAATGGATGGTGGTGATGGTAGCACAACATTGTGAATGCAATTAACAGCATAGAAATATATATCTGAATGTGATTAAAAGGGGGGATGTTAGATTGTACATATGGAAACAATAAAATTTTTTTTAAAATTCCATAAAACTATAGTATGCAAGCAGTGAACCCTAAGCTAAACCATGGACTTTAATTAATTGTACAATTATAAAACTGTGCTATCATCAATTGTAACAAATGTTTCACACCAATGCAAGGTGTTAGTGAGGGGGTGCTATGTGAGGATCCTGTATTTATGCATAATTGTTCTGTAAACCCATAACTTCTTTGATAAAGAAAAAGGCAAAAAATTTTCAGAAAGTGTAATAGGAAATTTTGATCAGTTTTTAATGTATAGTTTAACAGACAAATTAAGAGAACTTAGAATCAATAGAATTAGTAGTATCAGATCTACCCTGCTGGATTCTTGAATCCTCCTTTTTAAAAATGTACTTAGCAAGTGGCTGCTCAGTCTTTCGATTTTGACCTCTACTGATGGAAAACTCTGTTTTTCCCAAGGCATTTGTGGATTATTCTAATTGCTAGAAAATTCAGTCCTGTGATGAAATATGTTTTCTTGTATAATCTGCTGGTTTTGGTTTTTGCTTAATGAACCAGGAGAGAATAAATCTTTCCTCTTCTGTAGTGTTGGTTCAAATCCTTTTTAAACGTAAGAGAATGTGGTCTAAAGGAAAGAACGTTAGACCTGGAATCAGGAGGCCAGTCTTGGAATCAGGGGGCTAGCCTTGACTTCACACTTAGAACTGTGGGTCTGAAGGCAAGTTGTGTGATATCTGAGCATCCATTCTTTGGTCTTTCTCTTGGCCCATTTCGTGGGGTTAAGAGTCAAATGAGAACGAACATGAAAGTGTTTTTAACACCACCTTATAATTATATGCTTTCTGATTCACAAAATTGGTGCAGATGATGCTCTACATGTGGGCTGATGAGTGTAGAGTTGACTGATTCAGATATTTGCTAACTTATATAGGAAATGTCACTTGGAGGCATTAGTTTGTATGGGTGGGTGGGTTCTGTTTATCAAAGGTCCTATGGTGGAGAGGGAACACAGTTCAGTCTATGTGCAGGTGGGCCAGAAACATTTTGCAATTAGGAGATGCTCCTGCCCTGAAGTCCTCTGCTCCAGATTAATTCCCCAGCCTCTGGTGACCTTCTCCATTTCCGCTTTAAGACGCTGCACTGTTCTCGGTCTTGTACTTACCACTCAGAACTGGTCCTATTTGGAATTCAGACAAAAGACCTGGTAGCGTTATCTAGTTGGGGTTTGTGTTTCTACAGGTTCTATTGCAAGGGACCCGGGAGGCTATTGGGTTGGGGCCTCACCACCATGGGGAGCTTCAGGTTTAGATTTTTTACTTCATTTGAAAATCTGATGAAAAGTCCAGCCTCAGTGATACATCAAGGCAATTTTAAAAAGATATTCCTCATCCAATTTGAAACATGTTTCTAAAGTTTAAATTTGGGAACATACTGTTATAATACATAATGAACTAATGTTTATAAATCTTGGCTAGGGAAACTGTATTGCATAGAATATTTTCAATAAACGCTTTAGTTTGGTATATGCGAACATTTAAAACATTCCACAATTTTCATAACCCTTTTAAGAAATTATATTTTAAATTATTGAACACCTCTAAAAGTGGAAGTGATTACTGACAGGTCTGATTTCCATTTTAATCCTGCTTTGCTGTTTTTATGTTTGCCTTTTTTTTTTTCATCTTGTTTTATTTATTTTTCACCCACTTTTCTCTTTTGAACAGGGGACCATGCTAGATTGATGGCCAAGAGGCCAGCTGGGCTCAGCCATGAGGTCGTGAACCATTCACTCCACCTAGCTAAGCACATTCCTGGGCCCTTAGCAGATTCCCTGATACAAAACTCACTTGGTCTGAAAAGACTGACAGCTCCATGTCAAAAATGACTACTCAGGTGGCTCTAGAAAACTACAGGCTAGATTACTCTTGCAAAAATTAAATAATCTCATTTCAAACACTTCCTGGAGTACAGTGAGAAGTTGGCTACTGAGAACCATGGGAGAAAGCCTCAATAGACGATCTGGGCCGCCCAAGAATCTCTTCTCAACATCCGAAGCCCTTCTCTCTCCCTTTTCCATAGTGCATTGTTAAGACCAGGAAATTGACATAAAAATTCATTTTTATTGAATTTTACAAAAGTAATTGGACCACAACCGATTTGCATTTTTATCACAGTCTGGATCAGAGGGCCTGGAAACAAGGGAACAATAAGGAGGGTATTTTCTAGGTGTGGGTGATGAGAGCCTGAGATGAGGTGGCCACAGTCAGGAATGGAAAGATGCATTTACAAAGAAACAATGGAAAATTGTCAGGGATAGTAACAGGATGGGCAGTTGATTGAAAGGCAAGGAAGGCCTAGATTAGAGCCACAGAGGGGATGACAGACTCTGTGACCCTAATAAGAGAACTGAAATTAAAAGTAGAAATTTTGACGAGGTAGTAGAATAAGGATTTTTGTGTTTTTTCCTATGGTAGAAAAGTGGAGATAGAGTTTCTTTGGCGACATCAAGGCTGATGATATACATATATAGAAGCTATCATTAAATTTCAACAGTTTGAACAGCTGCAAAGTCTCCTAATAATATTATCATTTATTCCTATTTTATCATCTTATTAACAAAAAATAACACATGAGACTTACCTTGCTTTATTGAAATCAATATAAATTATGGCAATTTTATTGACTAATAAATTAGTCAATAATAGAAATGAAGTTCATTTGGTATGACAATCTCAGAGAGCCCATTTTCGAAATGTTCAAAAGCTGTTTAATAATCTGTACTACTTTCTGATCACTATCTTGCCTGACTCCGTCAAGGATTGTGGCCCTGGTCTGATTCCTGCTGGTGGATGGTGGGCAGAGCACCCTGCCTA
>PVKH010038300.1:0-11541 GCA_004027955.1 Chaetophractus vellerosus | reverse complement strand
AAGAGGTAGTTTTTTTGTTGCTTTCATATTCAATATTATGCCTACTGGAATCTTATTTAATCAGAACCAGCTCTTGACCTAATTTCTAAACACAGTTGTAAGAGAGTATTGTAAATGAGCATGGCATACCTCTGGAGTAGTTCTAACTGGAGAAATTGAAATGGTTGCTACGTTTTTCTATGCTGCAGCTGGCTAGACTTATGGTGTAGAATCATCAGAATATTTTTTAATTACCAGTTCTTACCCTGAAAATGTATAGGCTAAAAATTAGCTTCAGTTAATTATTTCTTAAAACTTCTCTAAGTGTTGTAGTAGTGTCACATCTGAGACACAAAGATGATCATCCAACAGTTATTTGAAAAATGACCAAAGCAAAAGAAAATGGACATCAGAATGTTGCCAAAAGTTGAAAGGCATCAAAATATTTGTCTCCAAAGAGTTAAATGTGACACAAGCTTCCAGTTCAATCATTTCTAACCCTGGAAATAACTAAAAGTAGAGACTATAATTGATATTTTAACTGGCTCGTCTAAGAATGTCATAGCAACTATTGTAATTTGATATAAGAGAAATTAATCAGCCATGACAAAGAAATATATTGAACCAAATTCTTGTTACAATTTTTTTGGTAACAAAATTACCTTATGATATTTTTCAATGTATGTTTGGGAAATTAAATTTGATTTGAACCTTTAATGATAGCAGACATAGGGTGAACCCTATGTCTTATTAATCCAGGTAGCTTATTTATTATATATGGTTTTGCCAAAAAAAAAAAACAAAACTAGAAAATGCCTATTTTTCTGCTCTGCTTTTTTATTTACTCAATAGTAGCTAATTTGTAGTCAAGATAATAATTTATGCTTAGATAATAAGGAAAATTATGACTTTGACTTTTATTTTGAGGTTTTTTTATTTTGAGGTATTTTTTTTTTATTTGAGAATTGAGGGTTTTTTTGGGTTTGTTTTTTACCATTGGGTCAGCTTTACAGAGAAATTTTGGAAATTTGTTCTCCCAAATTATATGATTATATATACATTTTTATCTATAACCACTTGTTCTAAGTTGAATCATCATCACACAGATTCAAGTGGGGTAATTATAATGCTAAAATATATGTTACTTTGCAATTAAATTAGGCCTTATCTAAAGGTCAATATGTTAAAGTATCAATACTTTATAATAATTCATTTTAAAAATTGACTTATAGCTGTATATTTCATTATTTCTTGAAGACAAGTGGGCATAAAAGAGCTTTCGATCTGATTCTAATTGATAGAGTGTGGTGTACTATAAGGTACAGATCTTGCTGAAATGGTACTTCAAAGTAATTCATAAATAACCAGTTGATAGCCTGTGACAGGGAGAAGCTCATCAGATTTTGTAAAAAGTAAATTCTCTTTTTTTGTGTTCACAGGAAACCTGTCCAGTTTAAGTCGTCTAGGTCTGAGATATAACAGATTATCAGCAATACCCAGATCATTGGCAAAATGCAGTGCACTTGAAGAATTAAATTTAGAGAACAATAATATTTCTTCTTTACCAGAGGTAAGAAGTGGATTAGGGAAAACTCTTGAAACAAGTCTGCAGAATAACAAAGGGAAAACTAATCAAGTTTTTACAGATGGGTAAATAATTTGGTGTTTGGGATTACTTTAATAATCAGTACCTATGGATGAATAGCGACCACTGAGAGTAAAATTCCAGAAGAGGAGGAATAGATAAAACTATAGGAACATATTAGAGAAATTTTGGGGATGTTCCGGGGAGATGGTGTTGGAGTAGGCAGGCAGGGCTCAACTCTCTCACAAAAACAAAGGAGAAAGGGCCAAAAGCAGTCTAAGGGACCTACTTTGGGTATCAGCAGATGAGGACAGTGCTGTGTGACCCCCAGGAAGTGAGAGATAGAGATATGAAAAGACAACTGTGAGTTACTAAACCCCCACAGCGGCTGGGAAGGACACCTATCCCTCACCCTCAAGACATGAAAACTGGATAAAATTTGTGGCTCACTGCAGCCAGCTGAGACGGAAACAGACATCTTCCTCCCTGGGAAAAGGGAGGGTGTTGCGGAGGGCAGAGAGTGGTTTCTCTTCCATGAATTTGGCCAGCAGAGCCTGCTTTGATTCTCGACTCTAGCCAGACTAGAAACACAGCAAGCAGAATTTAAAAGAAATACCTCCGTGGAAAAGTTCACTGACGAGTGCCATCTGCTAGCTGGCCGGGAAACTACAAGGAGAAACACTACTTTTAGGTCTTTCTTAATCCAAACTCTTGGGAGAAAATCTGTGCCCCATTAGTGAGTCCCTGGCCCAATTTTGATGACTTAAGCTGGGCAATTTTAAAGATTCATAATAAGTTGAACCAAAAATCAAAGAAGTGCCATGAAAAAACAAAAACATACTAGGAAATATAGAAATTGACCACCAGAGTAAATTTACCACTACCTTCAATTGCCTAGACATCAGTAAAAAATTACAAGCTATACTAGGAAACAGGAAGAGATGGCCCAGCCAAAGGAACAAACCAAATATCCTGATAAGATACAGGATTTAAGACAACTAATCATTGATAATCACATAAATCTACTAAATCAATTCAAGGAACTAAAGGAAGATATGACTAAAGAGATAAAGGATATTAAAAAGACACTGGTTAGCATAAAGAACAATTTGAAAACCTGCAATGAAAAGTAACAGAGCTTATGGGAATGAAAGATATGATAGATGAGATTAAAAATATATTAGAGGCACATAACAACAGATTTGAATGATGGACGACAGAATTAGTCATATCAAGGAAAGAACATCTGAACTGGAAAAGACAGGAGAACAAAAAGAGAAAAGAATAGAAAAAAATGGAACAGGGTCTCAGGGAATTGAATGACAATACCAAATGCACAATCATACATGTTATCAGTGTCCCAGAAGGAGAAGAGAATGGAAAAGGGGCAGAAAGAATATTTGAGGAACTCATTACCCAAAATTTCCCAACTCTTATGAAAGTCATAAATATAAATATCCAAGAAGGATAGTGCACCCCAAACAGAATAAATGCTAATAGACCTATTCTGAGACACCTACTGTTCAGAATGATAAATATGAGAGATGAAGAGAGGATTCTGAGAGCAGCAAGAAAAAAGCAAAGCATCACAAACAAGGAACATCAATAAAATTATGTGCCAGTCTCTCATCAGAAACCATGAGGTAAGAAGAAAATGGTATGATGTATTTAAGGTACTGAAAGAGGAAAACTGCCAGCCAAGATTTCTGTATATGGCAAAACTGTCCTTCAAAAATGAAGTTGAGGGAAGCAGATATGGCTTAAGCGATTGAGCTCTCGCCTACCACATTGGAGATCCTGGGTTTGGTTCTCAGTGCCTCCTAAAGAAGATGAGCAAGACGGCGAGCTGATGTGACAGGCTGGTATGGCAAGCTGATGCAACAAGATGACTCAACAAGAGATACAAGGAGGAAAACATAACGAGAGCAAAACAAAGCAGGGGGTGGAGGTGGCTCAAGCAATTAGGTGCTTCCTTCCCACACAGTTTGGTTCTTGGTGCCTCCTAAAAGGAAGATGAGCACACAATGAACAAACACAGCAAATGCAAAACAACGAGGGGGTGGGGAGAAATAAATAAATAAAAGTTCAGTTTAAAGGCTTCACAGACAAACAAAAACTGATAGAGTATGTTACCAAAAGACCAGAATTATAAGAGATACTAAAGAGAGTGCTGCAGCTGAAAGGAAAAATCAAGAAAGACTTGGAGAAGAGTGTAGAAATGAAGATTATTAGGAAGGGTAAATTAAAGGGTTAAAAGACAGACAATAGTAAGATATGACAACAGAAAGCCAAAGAATAAATGGATGAAGTAAGTAGTGCCTTTTCAGTAATAACACTGAATGTTAATGGTTTGAACACCCCAATCAAAAGACATACACTGATAGAATGGGTAAAAAGTATGATTTCTGTTATGTTGTCTACAAGAGGCTCACCTAGACATAAGGATACAACCTGTTTGAAAGTGAAATATTGGAAAAAGATATTCCATGCAAATAGTAACCAAAAAAGAGCTGGAGTAGCAATACTAGTATCGGACAAAATAGATTTTAAATTAAAAATTGTTATAAGGGACAAAGATGGTCATTCTATATTAATAAAAGGGGCAATTCACCAAGAAGAAATAACTAATAAATATTTATTCACCTAACCTGGGTGCCCCAAAATACATAAGGCACACACTGGCAAAACTGAACAGAAAAATAGATGTCCTTATAATAATAGTTGGAGATTTCAATATACCACTCTCATTATTCGATAGAACATCTGGACAGAGGATAAATAAAGAAACAGAGAGCTTGAATAATGTGATAAATGAACTAGACCTAACAGATTTATAGAACATTATACCCCCAAACAGGATATACATTCTTTTCTAGTGCTCAAGAATCCTTCTCCAGGATAGACTATATGTTGGGTCACAAGACAGGTCTCAATAAATTTAAAAAGATTGAAATTATACAAAACACTTTCTCTGATCATTTTGGAATGAAGCCAGAAACCAGTAATGGATGGAAAAAGAAAATTCATCATTATATAGAGATTAAACAGCACCCTCTTAAAAAGAAATTTTTATGAGCAGAAGAAGGGAGAATCCAAGGAAAATAATCAGTGTGCATTCCTCTCTAACACCATGTAAATCTTTCTCATGTCATTTTGGAAATTGGCAATAAAAAGTTAAGAAAAAGCTGCATGGCCAGTTTTAAAGCTGAACTACCCCACCCAGGGGAGTTATAAAAAGGCACTGTAGAAAGACGATAAATGTAGAATAACTTTATAAGATGCATTATTTATCATCAAGATTAATATTAGCTCTAACCCTCCTGTGAGCCAAATTATTACCCAACTTATTCAATAATATTAAACCTTATTTAATATATACCAATCACCAAAAGCTTTTATTATTGTTGTTGTTGTTATTATTATTTTTTAATACATTATTCATTTAGGTTTTGTTGGTTCTTTTAGAAAAATGTTTTCACTTATTTTGCTTAGGGATTAGTGGGGTAAGGTACAATTCTTTTTTTTTTTAAATCATCTTTCTCAGTGTTGTTTATACTTTTACTCTTGCCATTCCCTCTTTTGCTACCCACTGTTTTAGTATACCAAACAATTTGTGGTATGTTTGCTTCTTGTTATTCAAGAGTAATATCTGATTGCTGTATCTAACAAATAAAAGAATGGAATTGTGGATTTATGGATTGCTAGAGCTTTTGCAAAGTCTTTTTGTAAACAAGTAAAAATGTTTTATATAAATGGCCCTGTATTGTTTTGACTATTGTTACTTTTTCTGATTGTAGGTAAATTCAGGCTTTATTTGAATTAAGAATAAAGGTGTTTTGGATGAATGTTTTTCAGATTCATGCTTTGATTTATGGAGAACAGTTTTTAGGTAGATGAAGCTCTAGGGTTGTAGTAATTAATTTATAAAATTATTTTTTTTCAATTCATTTGTTTTTTAGGGATATGGAATAAAGTTACACCTGTTAATTTGGCTTTTATTAATTGGGGTATTTGAGTTTTCAGAAAACAGCTTGACCTGAATAAAAAGATGAATTTCCCAGGATTATAGTTTCTAGTCTGGACCAGTTCACCAAGACAATATTTTACCTGTAGCAAAAGAATACTGTTGTTAGTAGCAGTACTAATAATAACTATTGGATACTTGTTAGGATATAGGCATTGCTCAGTACTTTCAGATATAATATTTTGTGACTGAAATAAGTCAGGACTTACTTTTTTTTTTTTAAGATTTCTTTATTTATTTACACACACACACACACACACACACACACGTTGTTTTGCACTTGCTGTCTGTGCTCTGTGTGTTCTTTTGTGTCTGCTTGTCTTCTCTTTAGGCGGCACCAGGAATGATCGTGGGACCTTCTGGAGTGGGAGAGAGGCGCTCAATCTCTTGTGCCACCTCAGCTCCCTGGTCTGCTGTGTCACTTATTGTCTCTCCCCTGTGTCTCTTTTTGTTGCGTCATCTTGCTGTGCCAGCTCTCCATGCGGGCCAGCGCTCTGCATGGGCCAGCTCACCTTTCACCAGGAGGCCCCAGGAATTGAACCCTGGACCTCCTATATGGTAGGCAGGAGCCCAAATGCTTGAGCCACATCTGTTTCCCAGGATTTACTTTTCACAAGATAATTTTGAAGAAAACCCCTCTTTTCAGTCTCTTTGTGGAAAACGATGTGTGTTTCTGCGTGTGTTCATGTATATATAAACTAGCCTATGTTCAGATAGGGAAAATATGGGAAAATTGATTGACTTTGTCCAAATATAGGAAAACCTTATTTAAAAGTAGCCTTTGTGATTTATTTTATTTTTATTTTTTTTTTTTTATTTTTATTACATATCTCCCCTTCCCCCCTGCTGCGGCGACGCGCCGAGACTGGGTCACTGCGCAGGCGCGGCTTTCCCCGCTTGTGGGCGGCTTCTGCTTCCATCACGGCCAGCTTTTCAGTTCCCGGGTGGCTGGCTGCACTCGATTTGCAGGCGACCTGCCCTGCCCGTGGCGGCTTCTGCCTGTCCGTGGCAGCTTTTTGCCCTGCCCACGGCGGCTCCGGCCCGCCCATGGCGGCTTGCCATTCTCAAGGCGGTCTGCCTGCTAGGAGAGGTCCCGGGAACTGAACCCAGGGCCTCCCATGTGGTTTCCCAGCGAGCTCTTTATCCACTGAGCTATCTAGCCGGGCCCGCCTTTGTGATTTAGAAGCAGCATATTCTTAATGCAAAATGCAATTATCTGTATTTATAATAAGCACGATAAAGAAAACAGCACTTATGAGAATTTCAAGCTGGGTTATGCAGGAAAAATTAGGGAAGCTGGTTTTCAGTTAGGCTGGGACTCATACTGCTGTAGTCAGAACTGGCAAAATGAATATATATTTTTCCATTTGAAGACAACCTGAAAATAATACCAGTTTTAATGTAGACATACACATAAGGAAAAGGAACTTAAAAAATTTAAGCACATACTGTGTTCAAGGTGTAAGGCTGGCAGCTCTACACGTATTATCTCCTTCAGTCATCACAATAATCCTACTAGTTATTGGGGTATTCTTATCTAATAGGGAAATAAAACTTAAGAAAAATTATGTTTTTGGCCAAATTTGTTACCTTGAAATATTTTTCTGGGAATGCAGTGAAAGGTATATTAATTAATTAATTCACCAGAGGTCATGAAATTAGTAAGTAGAATATCTGAGATAGGAAACCAGGCATGACTGACTGTAAAGCAACCCCCTACCTTTACAATATGACCTAAGAATGAGAGGTTGGAGAACTGCCTTTTTTGTGGCCCTTCTCAAAGACACCTGGGTATTAATATTTTGTCATAGAAGAACATCAATTGAATAAAATAAATCAGAAATAATGAAAATAACATTTTTTTTGCCATGAAATTCAATAAAGTTCCTTTATTTTCAATAAAATAGTCTCTAGACACTATTTTTCCTGAACTGACTGCCTGGCAAAGTTGTCTCACTACCACACTTAACTGTGCTCTTCCTTTTTTCTATGTTCAACAATAGATAAACATTGAGTAGCTTCTTAATATTACTTATGAAGAACAAGTTTCATTTTACCTTCAACTATATAGTTATTTCATTCCCTAAGCTGGCCTCATAAATCATACTAACTGACATCTCAGGTACTAATACTTCAATTTGCTGGTGGACAGCTGAAAATCAAATATTATTTAAAAACACACCCACCTCACACTGTGCTTATTTTCTCATTGCTGTTGCTTTTATTCCTGTGTAGAATGGTTTCTTCTATTTCTCTGCATTTTTAATTTTCCCCTTCAAGATCTAGTGCACTTTCAACCTCCTTATTTTTCCAGCTATTCTAATATTTCTTCTTTTTCTTTGTACTTAGAGAAGGGACTTAAAGTTTAAGTACTTATGATATGACAGGTATTGTAATGCCATTTATGTATTTTATCTCTTTTAGTCTTTACTACAACCTATAAAATAAGGTGTCATTATTTTACAAATGAATAAACTAAAGTTTAGAGATAGAGAAGTAACTTGCCAAAAGTCACAGAGCTATTCAAAGATGGAGCCAGGATTCAAAACCACTGTATAGACTATACCAGTGTTTTCATACTTTAATGTGCATACAGATCACCTGGGATTCTTGTTAAAATGCAAATTCTGATTCTGTAGAAGTATCCAAGAGTCTTTTTCTAACAAGCTCCCAAGTGATGCTGATGCTTCTCTTCCTTGAACCACACTTTGACTAGCAAACATCTAGTCTATATAAATTATTATTATTATTTTTTAAAGATTTATTTATTTTATTACATATCTCCCCTTCCCCCCCATTGCGGCGACACGCCGAGACTTGGTCACTACGCAGGCGCGGCTTTCCCCGCTTGTAGGTGGCTTCTGCTTCTATTCAGGGCCGGCTTTCAGTTCGCGGGTGGCTGGCTGCCCTCCATTCGCGGGCGACCTGCCCTGCCCGTGGCGGCTTTTGCCCTGCCCATGGCGGCTTGCCATTCTCAAGGTGGTCTGCCCGCTAGGAGAGGTCCCCGGGAACCGAACCCGGGGCCTCCCATGTGGTATGCCGGCGCCCTATCCACTGGGCTATCGAGCTGGCCCCTATAAATTATTGATTATATGTAATAATGTATTATCTTCTAATTGTTTTCTGTATGTATGCTTTATTTCCTTAAGTAGGGATAAGACTTCTTAATGGGCGAGAGAATGTGCTAAGTAAATACTTGTTTGATACATGTAATCCTTCAAATATTTTACTAAATAGAAAAGCAATATATTATACAAGGAAGCATAATCATCTTCTGAATTTAATCTTCCTAAAATGAACCATTAATTTACTAAATAACAGCTAGTTGTTTACTCTGTGCCAGGCATTGTGTTAATCTTTAATAATTTAGAGATTGATACTTACATAAAACCCAGATAAAAGTGGTCACATAGCAAGTGGTCAAGCCAGGACTCAATCCAGCACTGTCTGATAATGAATTTCTTCTCTGTAGAGGTCACAAACTGGCTACCGAGACACCTCTTACCCACAGACATGTTTTCTTTACATCCTTAGAGTGTTTAAAAAAATAAAGCTAAAGGAAAAATTCAGGGGATTTCATATAAGTCAATGAATTTTCAATTTCTTAGAAAACCTGGGAAATCTGATGCATTAGGTCCACATTCCTGCATGGCAACAATTAGCTAGAGTTGAACAGTGGCTGTTCCTCTAGGTGAGGTATCTGTCATTTGTTACCTGTCAGGCCCTTGGAGATATTTGTGTTTGGGACTGCTGTTCTACACTCCACAGAATGTCTTGTTACAGTTCTAATTCTTATGTTTATTTCAATTTTTAGAGTCTTTTGTCAAGTCTTGTGAAACTGAATAGTTTGACCCTAGCTAGAAATTGCTTCCAGTTATATCCAGTGGGTGGTCCATCTCAGTTTTCTACCATCTATTCTCTAAACATGGAACACAATCGAATCAATAAAATCCCGTTTGGAATTTTCTCCAGAGCGAAAGTATTAAGTAAGCTGAATATGAAGGTAAGCCTCTATTTCTGTTGGAGGGGGAAAAAAGTGCAAAAAAAAAGTACTCTTACTAGTACTTCTGCTCATACTTACGATTTCTCCATTAGTGTAAGGAATGGGGACTGGTACTTTGCTGGTGGAGTTTAAGCTGATAATTAAAGGTACTTCAGGGCCATTTGTACTAGATGGCAGATATATTAGAACTGCACATACCCTTATATGTTTGTTCTAAAGAAATAATCATGAATGTCCATATAAGTATAGCTGTAGGGATATTTATTACGAGCTATCTATTTGATTGGTACCAACTTATAGTAATATTAATAGGGTTTTAATTTTTAAAAAGTAATATGTCTTCAATGGAATACAATGGAACCATTAAAAATAATAATCTAGAGTAGAAGACTATTAAATAGTTAACGTTCACAATGTATTAAGTAGTAAAAGTTAAAACAAGTAAGAATCTTTTCCCATGTGTGCTTTTTAAAAGCTCTTATAAATATACTTAACAATATATTAAATATCTATATATTTATATAGATACATATAACCAGTGCTTACCAAAATATAATGTTTATCTTTGGATGTCAGAATTATTTATGGGTGATTTTTATGTTTTCTTTGTTTATATATTTTACAATAAAAAGTTTCACATTTGTAATAACAACACGTTCTATTGCAAAAGAAAGAAATGAAAAATAATCTAGTCCAGTGTTTTAATTTGTAGTAAACAAACTTTAGGCCCAGAAAAGATTACTGAGTTGGCCACATAGCTAATTCATAGCTGAGGTAGGACTCCAGGAAACCCAGGTTTCTGGCTTCCAGGCATAGTGTTCTTTCCACCTTATCACACTACATTCTTTTGTCTCTGATGAACTATTTCAACATAATGTGATTCTCTAAAATATAGTCTAAATTTGCAATTTCCTGATTCTCTTCTTCATTTGTTCATAAATACAATATTGCTTATCTTTTATGATGATTCTTTGAAAGTATGTAGTAAGTGATCAAGTGGAAATTCAAGATAATCTTCTAATCTTAAGTATAAAATTTGTTGTTAACCCACCTGGTTATTTCAGATTTAGTAGTGATAATGCCATTAATTCTGAGTGTTCAGTTTGTAATGAGAGGCTTAGAACATAGTGGCCCAGATATTCATTAGTTTTTGTATTTTATTGTACATTTTTATAGACATGATGTTTTTGCATTGTTTTAGCTTGGAAATATTTGCTGTTTTCAATGAAATAAAAATATAACTTTGCATAAAACTTTGACTTAGTTTTTCTTCAAAAATGATGACCAATGTTTAACAAAACTTTTTCTTGAAAGCTGTCAAAATGAAATCTGACATTTCTTCTTGGAAAAGCACTAGTAGTAAATTTTTTAAAACCAAAATGTTTTATCACACTATAACTATCAAGAGTTTAGACATAGATATCCTTCTTAAAATAATCAATAAGTTTAAATACTATACTAAAAGAAAATTTTGGTTTAGAAAGGGATTTTGGCCACTTAGGATTTCTTTTACAGATGATTTTGTGTAAAATAAGACAAGAAAATCGCATGCATTGCAGAAAAATTAGAAAATATAGATTATCACAAAGGAAATAAAATAACCCCACCACTGAGAGGTAGCATCACTGTTAATATATTGGCATATAATTATTGATACCCAACTGAGATAGGGTAGCTTGAAGGTCTGCTCCCTATACCCCCAATGCACAACAGTATGGCAAAAGTTGTTGTTAATGAAAGTGTGCTTTACAAGTGAATGATGTCGAGGCAGGATAAAAGCTAGTATATCACTGGTATATATTTCACTGTTTCTTTTCTGTATATGACAATATTTATTGTTTTAACCAAATTAGATGTTTCATCTGTCTTTAATGAATAAATATGTTTCGACTATCTTTTCTTTTTTTTTTTAAAGATTTATTTATTTTATTACATATCTCCCCTTCCCCC
>PVKH010038299.1:0-11339 GCA_004027955.1 Chaetophractus vellerosus | reverse complement strand
CAGAGGTAGCTATACCAATATTGGACAAAACAGACTTTAAATGCAAAAAATTTAAAAGACATACAGATGCCATTATATATTAATAAAAGGGACAATCTACCAGGAAGATATAACAGTCATAAATATCTATGTACATAACCAGAGTGCCCCAAAATACACAAGACAAACTCTGGCAAAACTGAAGGGAGAAATAGACATCACTACAACAATGGTTGCAGACTTCAACACACCTCTCACATTATTAGATAGAACCACTAGACAGAAGATCAACAAGGAACAGAGAACTTGAACAATATGATAAATGAGTTAGACCTAAGAGACATACACATACACAGAACATTGCATCCAAGCTCAATAGGTTACATATTCTTCTCAAGTGCCCATGGATCTTTCTCCAGGATAGACCACATGTTAGGGCATAATGTAACTCTCAATAAATATAAAAAGACTGAAATTATACAAAGCACCTTCTCAGAAAACAATGGAATGAAACTGGAAATTAATAATAGACAGGAAAAAGGTAAATTCACAAATGTGTGGAGGCTAAACACGCTCCTAATTAATCAGCAGGCCAAAGAAGAAATTGCAAGCAAAATCAGTAAATATATTGAGACAAATGAAAACGAGAACAAAACTTATCAAAACTTATGATACAGCGAAGGCAGTCTTAAGAGTGAAATTTATAGCCCTAAATACCTATATTAAAAAAGAAGAAAGAGCTAAACTCAAAGATTTAACTGAACTACTAGAGAAACTAGAAAAAGAACAGCAAACCAACCCCAACACAAGCAGAAAGAAAGAAATAATAAAGATTAGAGCAGAAATAAATGAAATTGAGAACAAAAAATCAATAGAGAAAATCAACAAAACCAAAAGCTGGTTCTTTGAGAAGATCAATAAAATTGACAAACCCCTAGCTAGACTACTAAAGAAAAAAAGGGAGAAGATGCAAATAAATACAATCAGAAATGAAAGGGGGAAGTTATGACTGACCCCACAGAAATAAAAAGGATAAGAGGATATTATGAAAAACTGTATGCCAACAAACTAAACAACACAGATGAAATGGACTAATTCCTAGAAATGTACAACCAACCAACACTGACGCTACAAGAAATACAAGAACTTTATGAACCAATCACATTTAAAGAGACTCAATCTGTCATCAGTAATCTCCCTACAGCCAACACTGTAGTCATGGGGAAAGGCTGAAAGCTTTCCTTCTAAGATTGGTGTATTAGTCAGCTAAAAGGGGTGCCTTTGCAATATACCAATAATTGGTTGGTTTTTATGAAGGGTATTTATTCTGGGGTAGAAGCTTACAGTTACCAGGCCACAAAGCATACATTTCTTCCCTCACCAAAGTCCATTGTCACGTGTTGGAGCAAGTCAGTTGCCGACGTTTGCCAGGGTTTAGGCTCCTTGGGTTCCTCTCTTTCAGGGCTGTGTTTCTCTCCAGGCTTAGCGCCTCTGCTTGCTCCACAAGGTCAGCTGTAGACTATCAGGCAAATGGCTCACTTGTCTTCTCCTGGGGCATCCTCTCCAACATCAGAACTGCTTCTCAAAAACTGCTTCTCAATTCTGCTCCCTCTGTCTTTGGCCTTGCCTTTTATACTTGAGATCACACCCACCGAGGGACGGGGCTCAACACCCTACTGAGGTGGCCCAGTCAACACCCTAATCATAACCCAATCATGCCCAGATGAACAGATCAGTTTACAAGCATGATTCAATATTAATTTTTGGAATTCATAATTATATCAAACGGCTACAATTGGGAACAAGACAAGGAAGCCCACTGTCACCATTCTTATTTAACATTGTACAAGAAGATCTAGGTAGCGCAATTAGAGAAGGAAAAAAAAAATTAAAGGCTTCCAAATAGGAAAAGAGGAAGTAAAACTCTCCCTACTTGTAGATGACATGATCCTATATTTAGAAAATTCTGAAATGTCTACAACAAAGCTTCTTGAGCTAATAAATGAGTTCAGCAAAGTGGCAGGATATAAGATCAACACGCAAAAATCAGTAATGTTTTTGTACACTAATATTGAACAATTTGAGGAAGAAATCACGAGAAAAATTCCATTTACAACAGCAACAAAAAGATTCAAATACCTAGGAATCAATTTAGCCAAAGCACAGGACCTATATGCAGAAAACTACTAAACAATGCTAAAAGAAATCAATGAAGACCTAAACAAATGGAAAGCCATTCCATGTTCATGGATTGGAAGATTAAATATCGTTAAGATGTGAATCCTACCCAAACTGATTTATAGATTCAATGCAATACCAATCAAAATTCCAACAGTCCACTTTACAGAAATAGAAAAGGCAATTACCAAATTCATTTGGAAGGGAAAGTGCACCTGAATAGCCAAAAGCATTCTAAAAAAGAATAACATGGGAGGAATTTCACCACCTGACTTGAAACATATTACAAACTACAGTGGTCAAAACAGCATGGTACTGGCATAAAGATAGACCCACCAATCAGTGGAATAGAATTGAGAGTCCAGAAATAAACTCTCACCTCTATGGTCAACTGGTTTTTGACACACCTACCAAGTCCATGTTAATGGGACAAAACAATCTTTTCAACAAACTGTGCAGGGAGAACTGGATATCTATAACCAAAAGAATGAAGGAGGACCCATATCTCACTCCCTATACAAGAATCAACTTAAAATGGATCAAAGGCATAAATAAATAAAAAAAACAGGACCATAGAACTACTAGAAGAAAATGTAGGGAAACATCTTAAAGACCTTGTGGTGGGTGGTGGTTTCTTGGACCTAACAGCCAAAGCATGCTCAGCAAAGGAAAACATAAATGGGACCTCCCAAAAATTAAACATGATTGTACCTCACAGGTCTTTGTCAAAATGGTGAAAAAGCAGCCAACTCAATGGGAGAAAATATTTGGAAATCACATGTCTGATAAGGGTTTAATATCCATGACATATAAAAAGATGTTACAATAAAAAGACAAACAACCCAATTTTAAAAATGGGCAAAAGATTTGAATAGACATTTGTCCAAAGAAGAAATATGACAAAAAATGCATGAAAAAATGTTCAACATCACTAATGATAAGGGTAATGCAAATCAAAACTACAATGAGATATTGTTTCATATCTATCACAATGGCAACTATTAAAAAGACAGAGAATTCCAAGTGTTGGAGAGGATGTGGAGAGAGAGAAGCATAGTCACTGTTGGTGGGAATGCAAAATGGTACAGCCACTGTAAGGACTCTGACAGTTCCTAAAGAAGTTTAATATAGACTTGCCACATGACCCTGCAATACCACTACTGGGTATATACCTAAAAGAACTGAGAGCAATGACACAAAAAGACATTTGCACACCTATGTTCACAGAGGCGTTATTCACCATTGCCAAAAGTTGGAAACAACCCAGATGTCCCATCAACTGATGGATTAAAAAGTAAATAAATAAATAAATCTTTAGAAAAAAAGTCATTATAAAAGAGGGATTATAGATTTGTTCCAGTCTATAATTTGGCCTTACTACTTACACTAACAAACTTCCATTTTAAATTTATTGTGCAGTTTTAGTTTTAATTGTTTCAACTAATAAATGCAAAGTTGCTAAATATGAAGTACCAACAAATCTAAATTTACACATGGCATACTGAATTTAAAATTTCACTTTTAGTTATACAATTCCTCACTAAGACCATTTAAATGACAACCTAAGTCAATTATTCTTATTAATACAAGATCCATGTTAAAAGTAATTTATTGCAAGAAACTCTAACTTAAAGTGACTATGGGGATGAGTTAGAATGTCCTAGGTAAACTTAAAATATGAAAATGTTGATTCTAAAATGTTAATTTCATCATAAACATAATTACTTAAATCCAGAACTATGCCTTTTATGCACACCTGACTCAGAAGATAAAACTGCTTTCAAAAACATAATTTACAGTAATAACCTTGATCCGTCAATGCAGTACCCCACATCATGAGACCGCAAATCAGAATGTCTATTTCCATATAGCATCTATTGCTGTATTATGACAGAAGTGAAATTTTAAGACCTAGATATAGACTACTAAGTTCTCAGTACTAACATTGAAAAAAGATTGGGAATCAGAACTAGATTCAAATTCCAACTCTTTCTGCCTTACCTCTCTGAGCCTGTGTATTTGAAAAGTACATAATGCTTACTAATCCTACATGGCAGTTGTTAGGAAAAAATGAATACAGGAAAACAACTTAGCACACCTCCAAAAGGTACTCCGTGAGTGGTATCTATTATATATGCCCGGGAATCTTCATTAAAATTTTTTTCAGTCTTGCTGATTATCATTAAGAATTTAGACCAACATGTGGTAAAATGCATTTTCCATTGTAATGATCAGGTTTAACAATTCTGCAGTGGTGTGGGAGAGGGGTATTCCAAATTCTAGATGCTACTGGTATTGAATCTTATTCCCTCCTAAATTATCTGTACATGCTGAGTACCTTTAAGCCAATAATGAAAACAAAAGGGGTGTTAAAATGATCCCATATAGTTTCCATAGCCTCTAATGTGAGAGAAGATCATTTGAGCTACCGCAAGTCCTTATAAAACTTCTTTTTGTCCTAATAGTCCAGGGAAGACTGTGCAACATTATTTCCCTAAATTTCAGGGCTTTGCAGACCAACACCTGACATTTCCACTGGCACACAAAGCCCAGTTCTACACTGACCCCGTATCAGAGGGAATAAAAGTACAGTACAAGCCAGCATATTTCAGGTAAATAGGAAAGGTGGTCAGAAAGGACCATGGCTGAATTTTCTTACCTCTTTTGAATTTCAGTAATCTGCCCTCAAACACTGTATAAAACAAATACAAAACAAAGATATGCACATGTAGGTATATCCCCACTCCTACCCTGATTTGCCCAACCATGTGTCTGCAATGACAATCCTGAACAACTGTGAGAGTATGTGTTCTCTGAATTATCAAGACTCTACCTGGTCAACTTGTTTTTAATTTTCTCTGTATACAGTATTTCCTAATTACTTAAAACTTGACATTCACAATGTCTCATATATTGGGTCACTATAAAACAATGCATATAATGAGCATTATTTTCTTCAATCATCTCAAGTAACAGAAGATATGTATTTAGCCTTTTGATTATACATATCAAACACACATATAGTGGCAGACAACAATTCACCTGAACAATGTTAAATATAAAGCAGTTAAGCATATTTTTAAATAAGCAATTAGAAACCACACTAGTGGCTTTACTGAAGTGCTTAGAAAAGTTTATTTCATGCTTGGAATATTTTTCTAAAGCATCACAAAATCATTACACATTCAGACTCTTCAATGGGAGAATAACATTCTAAAGGAGAAGACTTTATTTAAAGGAAACTGTAGTACATTATGATATTGTAAATCTAATGGATTCACACAGCAGCAGAACCTAGAAGAAAGGAGACATTACAGAAAATGTCTAACTTATGGTCTTTCATCTTCTAGTGGCTAATACAGTTGTCCATCACCTTCCTACTTCTTTCCTGTAAAGTGAAAAACTATCTGTGAAAATACATTAACTATTTTATCCTGCTGAAATGCAAGTATGAAATAAAAGTGAACAATAAAAGTACAATAGAAGGCAGTCTGTCTTTTCAAAATCGTAAAAATGGTGTAATTTTAAAACATCAAGCATATACTGGCTTTGTAGAATCCATTAAGAACTTTCTGTATAAGGAAACAAAAAATACATTGAAAGCATATACTGTAAGATTCTTCTTCCTGAGTAGAATGCAAACTTTTATATCAATTTAAGCTTCTGTGCATTTTTGAAATGTAAAATACCAAGGCTTTTCCACAACACCAAATAAAAATCAGGAATGTTCACCTTCAAATAAAAAACAAAGAGAATACAAGTAGTTCAACAAGAATGAGGTAAAATCTGAGATGAGAAGCCAAACTTTTAAGTTATGTGTAGACATTTCTTCAATTTTAAGGATCCCTCAGTAAACTTTATTAATTTGAACCAAGAAAAAGTACTATTTACCAAAAAATGAAAATTTCCAGGAAATTATCATCCAATTTGGAAAATAAAAACTACACAATGAACATAGAGAGATAAAAAAGGCAATTACCAACAATTATGGGAATCGGAGACAACACCATGGGTTTATAAAAACTTCCTAAATCAGTAGCATATCCTGTATTATTTATGTGTAGAAAACTGTAATTAAATTAAGGTAGTTTTTACTGATTGCATAATCTAAAAATATGAAGAAATTTGGACTATATCTCTAAAAAGAGCACAGAGTTGTCAGTGAAATATACACTTGAGACAGTGGGCAAAATTCCCATTTATGGGAAATATGTTCTTTTTTTCACACAGTGAAACTGAGAAAAAAATATATCAAATGAAATCTTTTTCCCTAACGTAAATTCGTTAGTACATCTTCTTAAATACCTCAATAATGCAAAACTTAAGAAATGTAAATTCTCAACTCAGACTTAAACTAGATTATTAAACAAACATATTCAAATTTTATTGCTTGGCACCAGATTTTTACCACCACACTGTTCTTAAATCATATTTGAAACTTTTATACCTAATGCTACTTTTGTTTTCTGAAGGTAGATTGTTCAATCTAATGACAACCTAGACTGAACCTTACAAAGCAAAAGTCAGTTTGCTCCAAAAGAAATGATCAATCTTCTGTTTTTATCAAAACTGTAATATTTATAAAAATTAGGATTTATCTGTGGTCAACGAAGGACCCACAAAACGCTGTCTCATGGCATTCTGCGGAAAGTCTTTGTCGTTTGTCCGATCCTTACTTTCACCTTCCTCTTCTGAAATATCATCTTCATAGGCCTCTTGTTTCTCCTCCACTTTTTTCGAAGGTTGAGAAGATTCTGGTAGTAATTTTTCTTAAAGATAAAGATCAGAAATGTGTTTTTCTTGATATATTAGATTCACTTTAGAGTAAAATCAATAGTGCAATAGTGATTTATAGGCCCCTAAATTAGTTTGGTATTTATCTATCATATATTTGGATTTTCAAAAAGAAGCTATTATCAAGAATGATACAAAAAATAGTAGCTATTATAAAAATAAAAACTGGCTTGAAAGAACCACTTTACCATTCATTCCAATTACCTATTTGTAAGCTGAAATGAAATTAATGGACCAGAATTAATGCTCTGAATATCAAGTAATAAGAATATATACCGCATTATATATAACAATCTTATATAGGCATACCTCATTTTAATAGGCTTTGCTTTATTGTGCTTTGCAGATATTGCATCTTTTACAAATTAAAGGTTTGTGGCAACCCTGAACTGAGCAAGTCTATCGGCACCATTTTTCCAACAGCACATGCTCATTTTTTGTCTCTGTGTCACACTTAGGTAATTCTCACAATATCTCCAACTTGTTTAATATTATATCTGTTATGGTGATCTGTAATCAGTGATCTTTGATGTTACCATTTTAATTGTTTTGGGGCACCACAAACCATACCATATAAGATGCAGAACTTAACTGATAAATGTGTGTGTTCTGACTGCTCTACTGACCTGCCATTCCCCACTCCCTCCCCTCAGGCCTCTCTAGTGCCTGAAACACAATATTAAAATCAGGCCAATTAATAACTCTCCCATGGCCTCTAAGTGTTCAAGTGAAAGGAAGAACCGCATGTCTCTCACTTTAAATCAAAAGCTAGAAATGATTTAAGCTTAGTTGAGGAAGGCATGTCGAAAGCTAAGAGATGCCAAAAGCCAGGCCTCTTGCACCAGTTAGTTAGCCAAGTTGTGAATGCAAAGGAAAAGTTCTTGAAGGATATTAAAAGTGCTACTCCAGTGAACACGTGAATGATAAGAAAATGAAACAGCTTTATTGCTGATATGCAAAAAGTTTCAGTGGCCTGGATAGAAGATCAAACCAGCTACAACACTCCCTTAAGCCAAAGCCTAATCCAGGCCTTAACTAGCTTCAGTTCTATGAAGGCTGGGAGAAGTAAGGAAGCTACAAGAGCAACGTTTGAAACATTTGAAAAGCTACAAGAGCAAAAGTTAGTTCATGAGATTTAAGGAAAGAAGCCATCTCCTCACATAAAAGTACAAGGTGAAGCAGCAAATTCTGACATAGAAGCTACAACAAGTTATTCAGAAGATCTAAGCTAAGCTAATTGATGAAGATGGCTACACTAAACAGCATATTTTCAATGCAGACCAAACAGCCTTATATTGGAAGAAGATGCCATCTAGGACTTTCAGAGCTAGAGAGTAGTCAATGCCTGGCTTCAAAGCCTCAATGGACAGGTTGATGCTCTTGTTTAATGCAGCCAGTGACTTGAAGCCAATGCTCATTTATCATTCTGAAAATACTAGGGCACTTAAGAATTAGGCTAAATCTACTCTGCCTGGAACAATAAAGCCAGGATGACACAGTACATCTGTTTACAACATGGTTTACTGAATATTTTAAGCCCTCTGTTAAGAACCACTGCTGAGGGGAAAAAAAAAAAAGATTCCTTTCAAAATATTACTGCTCATTGACTATGTACCTGGTCAGCTAAGAGCTCTAATAGTGATGAATGTTGTTTTCATGCTTGTTAACACATCCATTCTGCAGCCTATGGGTCAAGGAGTCCTTTCAACTTTCAGGTCTTATTATTTAAGAAATACATTTTGTAAGGCTATAGCTATCACACAGTGATTCCTCTGATGGATCTGGACAAAGTAAATGGAAAACCTTCTGGAAAGGATGCACCTTTCTAGATGCCATTAAGAAAACTTGTAATTCATGGAAGGAGGTCAAAATATGAACATTCCCAGGAGTTTGGAAGAAATTGATTCCAACCCTCATGGAAGACTTTGATGGAATTAAAAGACTTCAGTGGAGTAAGTAACCGCAGATGTGGAAATAGCAAGAGAACTAGAATTAGAAGTAGAGCCTAAAGATGTGCTAAATTGCTGCCATTTCATGATAAAACTAAGGAGTTGCTTCTTATGGATAAGCAAAATAAAGTGATTTGTTGGGATGGACTCTATTCCTGGTGAAGATGCTGTGAACACTGTGAAAATGACAACAAAGTATTTAGAATATTATATAAACAGTGTTAAAGCAGCAACAGGGTTTGAGAGGATTGACTCCAACTTTGAAAGAAGTTCTACAGTGGGTAAAATGCTATCAAACAGCACCACATGTTATAAGGAAACTTTTCATGAAAGGAAGAGCTGTCTTATTTCAAGAAATCACCACACCACCCCAACCTTCAACAATCACCACCCTGATTAGTCAGTAGCCATCAACACCGAGGCAAGACACTCCACCGGTAAAAAGATTACAACTCGCTTAAAGCTCAGATGATGACTGGCATTTTTAGCAATAAAGCATTTTTTCTTTAAGGTAAGTACATTGTTTTTTTAAGACATAATGCTACTACACATTTAACAGATTACAGTATAGTGTAAACATAACTTTTATGTTCATTGTAAAATAAAAAAACTCACGTGACTCACTTTATTGCAATATTTGCTTTACTTAAGTGGTCTGGAACCAAACAGGCAATATCTCCAAGGTATGCTTGTACTGTTA
The DNA here is from genome assembly GCA_004027955.1 of Chaetophractus vellerosus. Classification (NCBI taxonomy): domain Eukaryota; kingdom Metazoa; phylum Chordata; class Mammalia; order Cingulata; family Chlamyphoridae; genus Chaetophractus; species Chaetophractus vellerosus. The sequence goes on along the minus strand of PVKH010038299.1, from coordinate 1,739 downwards.
TAGTCAATAAGTACACTGAAACAAACTTTACCATTAACCTTGTTTCAGTTCCCAGGGGAATAGGAATCAGACATTTATGGTTGAAGGTTATATTCACATATATATTTTTTACAACTGGTTTCATAAATTTGACCTTTCCAATCCCCATATAATTTTATTAAGGATTACAAAAATTAAAATGCACAAAACTTAAGTACACAGCTGAATGAATTTTTACTATGTACAAACACAAACACATGCCCTTTCTATTTTTTACAGGGCCTGTTGCTAGTTAACTTTATCTTAAAACAAACCATGTTATTGAGACATAGAAGAAAGGATCAGCCATCAAGCTTTACACTTCAGTGATCCCAGACTGTCCCTAATCTTAAGCAATCCAAGAGAATGGTGCAAGGTGGAAGGAACTAAGAGAAGAAATCACTCGTAGTGATGCTCTGTTGTTTGGTCTGCCTGGCATCCCTCTTCTGTTAAATTAGCAGGCCCTCCCCTATCCCCTATCCATGTGATTCTGGTGAATGCTATAGTACACAGCAGTGCTTCTCCACCAGGGATGGTTTTGTCCTCCAGGTAACATTTGGCAACATTTGGAGACATTTTTGGCTGTCACAAATGAGGAAGATGAGAACTGCTATTGACATGTAATATGATGCTGAACACCCTACAATGTGTAAGACAGTCCCTCAAAATATTTACCCAGCCCAATAGTGTAAAGGTTGAGAAACCCTGGTTTACCGCGACTGATCTAAGAAGTGACCCCTTTACTCAAGCAGACTCAACCAGAAGTCCTCCAAAAATATGGGGAGGTGTAGGGAGAAAGTGGACTGCCTTCTTACTCTAGGATTGTGGGCTATAGCATTCTACAATCATCTTATAGTACTGACTAGAAAGAAGCAGGCTGAGAATGAAGCCAAGCAAAGACATGGAGAACTGAGCAATTCAAAACCACAGTGTCTTGGCATCACTGGAGTCCCAAGACCTAGTCAACTCTGCCCTCAAATCTCCTTGCCACATAAACCAATACATTCCTATTCTGCTTAAAGCTACAATGAGATGTTTTCTTCCTCTAGCAACTCAAAATTAACCAAACACACACAATGGAAAAACAACTGAAATCATATGGACTCTTACAGAAGGGGCAATACCCCATTAAAGTATAAATATGTATCACCTGGGTCACTAAAGGAAAATAAATTACATAATAATCAGAGTAGTAAATATTTACTGAGTGCTTAATATGTGTCACCAGGATAACGTGAGCATTACATACCTATCTTACATGCTTCATAATGATCCAATGAGGGCAGGTATAATTATTCCATTTCATAATGGAGGTAACAGGCTCATAGAGATTAGGAAACTTCTGTCATACTGCTCTTAAGTAGAAGAGCTGGAATCCCCAAACAGATCTCTCTAGAGCAAAGACCACACTGCCTTCTTAGTGAATAATTTGGGATGACATTCAGAAAACCCATTACTTTATGACTTTCAATCTCTCCAAATTCACAAATATTTAAAGGTACAAGTTTCTCTTTTACTGTGAATCTTACTAGAGATGAGAAAAACTTGAGTAGCTTGACATTAATTAGCTAAGTCACTTTTAAAAAGTGTTTCCAAGAAAGGAATGTCCTTGTAACCTGCTATAAGAGGTACAGTATCTTCTCTGGCCATGTCCTTAGGTTCATCTCGTAGAAAAAGTTTCTAAAATTGTCTATTCACTGTTCCTACCCTCCTCACTCAAG
>PVKH010038298.1:0-11346 GCA_004027955.1 Chaetophractus vellerosus | reverse complement strand
TTATCCCAGCCTACAGCTGATACTGGAAGAAGCTGGGACCACAGAGCCTTAAGAGGAAGAGGAAGGGTGAACATCGGCAGCCATCTTGCTCCAACATGTGGCAACAGACTTTGGTGAGGGAAGTAACTTATGCTTTATGGCCTGGTAACTGTAAGCTTCTACCCCAAATAAATACCTTTTATAAAAGCCCACAGATTTCTGGTATTTTGCATCAGCACCCCTTTGGCTGACGAATAGATGCATGGAGTTAAAATCTAGAGTAAAAGTTATTATGAAATAAAAGGAAGGCTGAGAAGGTGTACTGATGCTTAATGCATGTGAAAGTTTTCATTAACTTGACTGTAAAAGTGTGGAAATGGATAGAGTTGATGGGAACATATGACAGTGAGTAGAACTAATGCAACTGGTCTATAAATGGGATTGTGGCTGAAAAGGGTAATCTAGGGATGTATATTTCTTTCTAGGGAAAGAAAGCTTGAGAATAATCTAGGGACTGAATAACATAGTGAACCCAGGTATGGATGAGAATTGTGGCTAATAATAGTACAAATACAGGAATGTCCTTCTGTATTGTCTATGAACTAGAACAAATGTACATCACTCTTGCAACATGTTAAGAATGTGGAGAAGCATGGGGAAAACACAATTAATGTAACCTATAGACTATAGTTAACAGCAATACTGTAATATTCTTGCAACAATACCAAAGATGTAATATTAATAATAGGGGAGTATGGAAAAAATATACCAAATATACTCTATAGACCATAGTTACTGGTAATGCTTTGATGATAGTATCTCATAATCTGTAACAAACATTCCACAACAATGTAGTGTGTTGGTGGGAATTCTGCATATTTTCATGATTGTTTTTTAAGTTCACAACCTCTCTAATAAAAATATTTTTTAAAGACAAATAATCTACAAAGGTTACAGATTATGGTTTATTTTATATCTCTAATGAATATTCATCGAGCTAAAGATTTGGGACATACTAATCAACAGGACAGAACTAATTCCTTCCCCAAAGCAAAGATGGGCATATAATATAATTATGCATTAGTTTAGGCTGAAGTGTGAATGGCTAGTATTAGACTGAGAAGGATTTTGTTCTCCTCCCTAAGAAAACAAAGCTCTAATGGAATGGATATTCAAATGGTGAGGAAAAAAGACTGCCCTTAGTTAATGTGAAAAAGTATACAAAGAGTGTACTGAAGCATACTGCATTACAATTTTTTATTTTGATTTGTTTTAATTATTACTGTTGTAGCAGTTTGGCATTATTTATGAATTCTAAAAATGGATATTGGATTATGTTTGTGAACTGGTCTTTTCCTCTGGGCATATTAGATTATATTGGATTCAGAGGTTTACTTGATTAAATAATGATTAAGGCTTTGATTGGGCCACATCAGTAGGACAATGCATCCTCGCCCCCTGGGTGAGTGGAGACTAACAGAGAAACTGCACCACAGAGAAGGGAGCTTGGAGTTTTGATACTGCAGCCTGGGAAGTAAGCACACAGAGGAGCAGAGCAGCTGAGCCCGGAGAGAATCAAGCCCAAGGGAGAGAGACAGAGCCAGTCACCTGATAGTCTACATATGGCCTTCTAGAGTGAGCAGGGCAGCTGAGCCCAGAGAGAAACAAGCCCCAGGAAGAGAGGAATCCAGAAAGCCTGAACTCTTGGTGGGCATGGGCAACCATTCTGCTCCTACACATGGCAACAGACTTTGGTGAGGGAAGTAACTTATGCTTTATGGCCTGGTAACTGTAAGCTTCTACCCCAAATAAATACCCTTTATAAAAGCCAACAGATTTCTGGTATTTTGCATCAGCACCCCTTTAGCTGACTAACACAACTGTCAATCTGCTAAGGCTGTCAATGCAAAATTACCAGAAATGGGCTGGCTTTTATAAAGGCAAGCTTATAATTCCAAGGCCATGAAATGTCCAAATCAAGGCACCATCAGAGATGCTTTCTCACCAAACGTGAGATCCTGGAGTCTAGCTACCTGGTAAGGCAAGATGACAGCCAATCTCTGCAAAAGGTCCCTGCCCTCCCCTTCGGGTTCGCCTTATTCCTGAATTCAGCTGTGAGCAATCGGGCATAGGCTCAGCTCTTCCCAGGCCCATCTCTTCTAGCTTCTCCACTGATTCCAGCCTCCAGCCCCTCTCTCAGCTGTAGCTAATCCTGGAGTCCTCTTTCACATGGCAGGGTCAAAATGGCGGCTGTCTTTCTCTCTGTGTTTCTGTTTCAGTTCTCCACTTACATAACCTTCCTGCAAAAGGGCACAGACCCAACCCTGGGTCATGTCTCACTGACATAGTCCAATCAAAGGCCGTAAAATGATCTAATCAAAGTGACTTAATCAAGAGTTCCCTCAACTGAACCTAACCAAAATAAGCTTCCCTGTACAGAAATGGGTTAGCTTAAGAACTTAATTTTCTGGGGTTCACAAGACTCAAACCAGGACAATTGCCATCCTCAATTCCTCTCCAAATGTAAAAGATAAATTAGTTACCTAACAACTTCTCTGCCTCTGTCAACCTTAAGTTGGGATTACTATATGAAGCAGGGTATACCATATTATAATGATCTCATTTACTGATACTGAGTTCTTGGTCCCATATAATATAAAATCTCTAAAATTTAGCTGGTGAACAGTCCTTTGTGAACCCCCCATTTGTGTCAATTATTCTTTTTTTATTATATTAAAAGTATGAAAAATTGTTATTTATTTTAAATTATAATTATTTTGTATCATTTAGTTTCCTTTTACAAAAATATTGTTCTTAAAAACCACAATAGGACTAGTTAACAGTTATAATCAGTAAAAATAAAAAGTAGGATTAATTAAATATTGTGAGAAAAAATGTAATAACATTTTTATAATGTCTCTTTTTGTACTCTGATGCATCACCTTACCTTAACTACTGAATGTTTAAATTTTGTGGGCTACATTAATGTATAAAGATATATACATTTAAGCCTTTTTAAAAGGAAAATGCAATACAATTAGACAGGTGTGTTTCTGGTGGTCTTTGGCTGGAACGCATAAAAAGACCTAATAACTAACAAAAAAGTAAATATCCAGGCAACTAAGACAAACAAAAAAAATTATTTTTCTGTTAGTAAGTTCAGATATGAAAATCTTCCTAATTCTAATCTTCCATGACCAGAACGTATACAAGGATGTTATAAATCAGTGGTCCTCAAACTTGAGGACCATCAGAATCATCTTGAAGACCCACAGATTACTGGGCCCCACTCCCAGAGTTTCTGAGTCAATAGGTCTAGTCCAGGTTCCAAGAACTGGTATTTCTATCAAGTTCCCAGGTGATGCTGATACAACTGCTTCCAACATTACACTCTTTTTAAGAACCACCTATATAAAGTGCATGCAAAAATTGGATTGGTGATGTATCTCTGAGTGGCAATATATCATAGTAGTTCCATTGAACCAGACTTCCCAGGTTCAAATTCTGAATTACTACTTAATGTGTGACCTCGGGCTAGTTATTTAACTTCCTTAAGCCTCAGTATGCTCATCTATTAAAAAAAAAAAAAGATAATAATTGAGATTCCTTCCTGAGGTTAATGTCATCTTTGAATGGGTTTATACACGTAAGCCATCATCCTCCGTAAATCGGACTACTGTTTGCTAACATACTGAATTTCATTTCTCAAGGATATATTTAAACCCATTATGTGTATCATGCAAGATACAGAGTCATCAACAGGTACAGCTAAAGAGAGAGACTAGCAACCCAGAAAAAATGATCTAATTCTGACCCGAACAGGCATGCACACAATTTTATGAGCTGTATTGTAACAACCATGTAAATGAAAACACAATAACAAAAAACAAACAACTGAGAGTTTATGTAAAAACTTGGTGAGATTAAGCGTGAACCATTTTTATGACTCACTTCGCTCATAGCTAGAAATGTGAGGGAAATGAGCCTGGGAGTGAGATGGGCCAGCTGCACTGATTCTGGTGAGGACATGATTGAAGCCATGAACATAAGAATGCCTCTCTGTGTAAGAGAGAAGGCTCACCTCTGCCCTCAGAGCTCCCTGGCTATCTGGTAGGCATGCAAATGGGCATCCATTGTGCATATCATTAAATTACCCAATGGCCACTCTTGTTACTCCTGATGGGAAAAGAGAGGAAGAAAGGGCAGGGCATTTGGACCTTCTGAAGCCTCTTGAGGACCAATGATAAATGCCTGAAGTAGATTATCATCATGCCACTTTCAGGGTGCCTGTGGAATCTCTGAGCTGTGGCCTTCTCAATACTGTCTGCAGGACTGAGCCAAGGTAGGAGACCCAGATGCCATCTCAGAGTGGTCCACTCTGAAAGGTGAGAAGAGGCCTGGAACACCTTAGCAGGAGCCCAGAAGAATGCAAGTTCATGAAGATGAGCAACTGTCTTAAGCTAGGTTCCCTAGAAGCAGAGCCTAAGACTACAGTTCTTAAGCTAGTCGATTATTGAGGGTGATCTCAGAAGAAAACCCACATAAGGGAAGGAGATAAGCAAGGACGTGGTCTCGGCTAGAGATGAGCTTCAAGTTGATTTCTTGGAGAGTTTTCTAGAGCATTAGCTGTACCATGGAATTGATTCCACCTAGAAGCAAGGGGCAAGGCTTTTGTATCCCTATCTCAGCCATTCATTGGTTGAGGGCTAAGAAGTGAAAGGAGCAGGGCATAGAGATATATGTTTTAATTTATTTTATTTGAGTACCTCCCCACAAACTGACAAACACCAAAAAACACACAATAGATTTCATTCACATGGTGTCTTAGTCAGCCAAAGGGGTGCTGATGCAAAATACCAAAAATCTGTTGGCTTTTATAAAGGGTATGTATTTGGGATAGAAGCTTACAGTTACCAGGCCATAAAGCATAAGTTACTTTCCTCACCAAAGTCTGTTGCCACGTGTTGCAGCAAGATGGTTGCCCACTTCTGCCAAGGGTTCAGGCTTCCTGGGTTCCTCTCTTCCCAGGGCTCCTTTCTCTGTGGGCTCAGCTGCTGTGTTCTCTCCACAAGGCCAGCTGTAGACTATCAGGTGACCGGCTCTGCCTCTCTCCCCAGGGCTTCTGCCAGGTCTAAGGAGCTGTCTCTCTTCCTCTGTGTTCTCCTGTGTGTTTACTTCCCAGGCTGCAATATCAAAACTCCAAACTCCTTTTTCTGTGGTGCAGTTTCTCTGTGAGTCCCCACCTACCAAGGGGGGGAGGATGCAATGTCCTACTGATGTGGCCCAATCAAAGCCTTAATCATTATTTAATCAAGTAAAAGTTAAATCTCTGAATCCAATATAATCTAATCTGCCCGAAGAGACAGACCAGCCCAAAAACACAATCCAATATCTATTTTCAGAATTCACAAACAATATCAAACTGCCACACATGGGTTAAAAAATACCCAAAGATTTCTGGCTACACTGGCGTAGTGAACAATATTAAGAAAAACTCTTGTTAACTTTTTCCATTCGAAATCCAAAGAATAAAAGAAATCAAGATAACAGTGGTTTAAAATGCATTTTGGAAAACGTGTAAACAATAGATACTGTTAAAAAATTTTCAAAGGGAAAGAGATCAAACCAATATCCCTTATGAATATAGATGTAAAAATCCTCAAAAAATACAGGAAACCAAATCTAATAGCACATTAAAGTGATTATAACCAAGAGGGATTTATCCCAGGAATGCAAGACTCAAGAGTGGTGCAACAAATGAAAATCAATCCATATAACCAACTGCATTAATAGAATAAAGCTAAAAATAAATAGTAAAAAATAAATCTCAATAGAAGCAGAAATAGCATTTGACAAAATCCTCTACTCTTTCTGGATAATAAACACTCAGAAAATTGGAATAAAACTTCCCCAACATTATAAAAAGCATATATGGAAAACCCACAGCTCCCTGCCCTATTCAGGAAGGCAGGGTGAATTGCTTCAGGGCTCTGTTCCCACAAAGAAACTTTAAACAACCAGCAACCACTGGCAGAAACATCCTTCTTAAAGCTCCAGAAAAACAGATAAAAGCACTGCAGCAACAGGATGAGTACCAATGAAGAAAAAGGTTACTTAATAGCAGTGGGATCTCCTGGCACTCTGGATGGCCCATCCCCCACCCATGTGCAGCCCACTACAAATCCCCAGTTCTGGTTCTGGAGGGAACACAGCAATCTTCATGCATGTAATGGGAGTATGTATGTATGGCTCAATCTGTCTAGTGGTGGCCTGAGGGATCTGCCATGCCAGAATTTTCCATTCATGTAAAAGGCAGCTCACAGAACTTTCCAAATGAACACTGTGGGAGAGCAATCAAGGTTCTCCTGGGGCAAAGATTGTTGGCTGTAGGACATACAGTGCAGTGCCCAGGACCATAAGGAAACTGTTCCCTAGGGAAGAAGGGATATTCGGAACTGTATAAACAGGTAAATTCCTGGGGCCATACACACATGACTAAGACAAGATATGTGTGCAGAAAGGATCAGGGAGTCCCCCATTGTTTGGCCTGCAGCTATTCTCTAAACTCATTGTATGGATAAGCACTGAAGGAGAGCACTTGCACAAGTCAATCCGCTAAGACTAGAAAAACTGTTTTCCTTCTTTCCTTTGTTTCTTTTATGGTTAGCTCCTAGCAAAAAAAAAGGATTGCTCTGTCATAATACTAGTTGAATATAACCTTAAGGAATAGACTCCTCAGAGTCTAAATTCCAGTGATAACATGATAAAATATCAAAATGTCCAGGTTTTAACATGTGGTTATAAAACATACAAAGAAACGGGAAGCAATGCCCCAAGCAAAGGGGAAGATTAAAGGATTAGAAACCATGAATGAAAAAGATCAGACCTAGGATACACCAGACAAAGATTTTTTTTAATGCACCTAAATATGCTCAAAGAGCTAAAGGAAAACATGGACAAAAAAATAAAGGAAATCAGGAAAACACTATATTCTTTGTCTAGGAAATATAAATAGAAGGTTGGAGATTATGAAAAGGAACCAAACAGAGCTGAAAACCACAGTAACAGAAATTTAAAATGCCTTAGAGGGGATCAGCAACAGATGAGAGCTTGCAGACAAAAGAATCAATGAACTTGAAGATAAGACAATTTAAATCATTTAGTCTGAGGAGTAGAAAGAAGAAAAAATAAGAAAGTGTGAACAGAGCCTGAGGAACCTGTGGGACACCATCAAGCATACCAATATAACCATTATGGAGTCCAAGAATTAGAAGAGAAAAAGGTTCAGAGAGAATACTCAAATGGCTGAAATTTAACAAAAGATATGAATACACACATCAAAGACACTCAACTAACTCCAAACAGACTAAACCCAAAAGACCCATGCCATAGCATACTAAAATCAAACTGTCAACTATCAAAGATAAAAAGAATTCTGAACACCAAAAGAAAACCAAGGAGTCGCAAACAAGGAAGCCTCAATAAGATTAACTGCCAATTGGAAACCATAGAGGCAAAAAGGCAGTAGGATGACATATTTAAAGCACTGAAAACAAAAAAAAATTGCTTATCAAGAATGCTATACCCAGCAAAAATGTCCTGCAAAATTGAAGGAGAGATTAAGACATTCTCATATAAACAAAAGTTGAAGGAGTTTGTCACCACTAGATTGGCTCTCCAAGATATGCTAAAGAGAGTTCTGCAGGTTCAAAGAAAGGGACAATAAAAACAAATATCTAAGCTGCATCAAGAAATAAAATGCCAGCACTATTTTATTTTTTATATATAACTCCACTTTTTACTTCCTACAGCATATAAAAGGCAAATGCATAAAATGTAATGATAAATCAGTGGTTTGGAACGTATAGTGTATAAACATGTAATTTGTAAGAAGAACTACATAAAGTTCAGAGAACAAGGGGATAGGAACATACTTTGCATATATCATTGAAGTTAGGTTGGTATCAAGCAAATGAGATTGTTATACATTTAAAAAGTTAATTTTAAGCCCCTGTGTTTTGGTCAGCCACAGGTGTGCCTTTTGAAATACACCAAAGATTGGTCGGTCTTTATAAAGGGTATTTATTTGGGGTAGACACATACAGTTACCAGGCCACAAAGCATAAGTTTCTTCTCATACCAAAGTCCACGTGTTGGAGCAAGATGGCTGCCGACGTCTCCAGGGTTCAGGCTTCCGGGTTCCTCTGTTCCTGGGGCTGCATTTCTCTCCGGGCTTAGCTTCTGCTTCTTCCACAAGTTCAGCTGTAGACCATGAGGTTCTCTATGCGTTGCGTCTCTCCACAAGGCAGCTATAGACTATCGGGCAAACGGCTCACTCCAACATCAGAACTGCTTCTCGAATCCGCTTCTCTAAATCTCTGCAACTCAGATCTGCTGCTTAGCCTTTATACTTGAGACCACACCCACCGAGGGGCGGGGCCCAACACCCTCCTGACATGGCCCAGTTAATGCCCTTATCATAACTTAATCATGCCCAGATGAACAGATTAGTTTACAAGAATAATCCAATTTATATTTTTGGAATTCATAATTAAATAAAATTCTGAAACCATTACACCCTGGTAACCACAAACAAAACCTAGGAGAAAATGCAAGTTCACATAGAAGAAATTAGATAACAAGTTGTCAAAGGCAGAAGGAAGGAGAAATGGGGAGTTAATGCATAAAGGGTAAAGGATTTCTGTTTGTGGAGATGAGAATCTTTAGTAATGGAAGGTGGTGAGAGAACCACAGTATTGGAAATGCAATTTATCCATTGAATGATAAGTTTAGTAGTGGGTGAGGTGAGAAAGTTTATGTTGTATATACGGTTCCCATAATTTAAAAAAATTTTTTAAAGTAGTAACTAGAGAGACAATGACAATTAAATGCAATACATGATCCTGGACAGGATTTAGCAAGGGAGGAGAAAAGGCTCAAAAGGGCATTATAGGTTGTGTAAATGACAAGTATAATATCCTACCATATAATACTAAAAATATGCACTGTTTCAAATAAAACTAAGAAATGCAGCATTTTAAAAAGGGCATTATGGGGACATAAGAAATACTGGAATATAGGCTATAAGCTTTATATCAATGTTAAATTCCTGAACTTAGTAACTGAACTTAAGGTGGTTATATAACTGAATGTCTTTGTTCTTAGGAAATATACAGGGCAGTATTAAGAGTTCAAGGAACATGAGGAATACAACCTACACTCAAGTGTTTACAAAATGGATTGATAAGTGGACAGACAGATGGGTAGATGGACGGAGCGATACAACAAATGTGGCAAAATGTTAGGATTGGTGGATTTGAATATCTGGGGTAGTTGGGGTATGTTGGAGATCTCTGAATGGGGTTTGTATTATTTTGTAACTGTCCTATAAGCTTGAAAGTATTTCAAAATTAAAAGTAAAAAAAAAAAATCTGGCTCGTATCATCCTCAAAGGGCTTGGAAACTTTTTTCCTAATATTAGTTACAAGATAAGGATGTTTGTTTTTACTTCTGCTATTCAATATCATACTGAGAGTTCTGGACAGAGTAATTAGGAAAGGAAAAGCAATAAAAGGCATACAAATTAGAAAGGAAAAGTAAAACTATTTCTACTTGCAGATGACATAAGCCTAAATATAAAAAATTCCAAAGAATCCACAAGAATACTATTGGACCTAATAAAAGAATTCAGCAAAACTGCATGGTACAAGATAAACATGGAAAAATCAATAGTGTTTCTCAAAAATCCCATTAATACCATTTAAAAGAATATAATATGTGGGAATAAATTTAATCAATGAGGTGAAAAAATTCGTATGCTGAAAACTACATAACAAAGTTGAATGAAATTAATAGACATAAATAAATGGAAAGACACCCTGTGTTCATGAAACAAAAGACCTAATTAATATTGTTAAAATGTCTATACTACCCAAAGCAATCTGCAGATTCAATATAATGCCTATCGAAAATTCAGCAGGCTTTTTATGCAGAATGGAAAATCCAATTCTGAAATTCACATGAAATTACAAGGAGCCAAAGCAATCTTGAAAAGAACAAAGTTGGAATTTTCACATTCATTGATTTTAAAACTTCCTGCAAAGGTACAGTAACTAAAACCATGAAAATAATCTGGTACTGGCATGAGGACAGACATATGGACTAATGAAATAGAACTCAGAGTCAAGAAACTAACCCATACATTTATGGACAACTGAGTTTCGACAAGGGTGCCAAATACATTCAAAGGGGAAAGAATAGTCTCTTCAACAAATGGTGTTGGGAAAATGATGTAAACATACAAAATATGAAGGTGGCCCCTTATCTCACACCATAAACAAAAATCAACTCAAAATGGATCAAGGACTTAAATATAAGAGCTAAAATCATAAAACCCTTAGGAGAAAAAATAGGAAGAAAAATTTAGGACTTAAGATTTAGCAATGGATTCTTAGCTATGACAAAAGCTGCAAGAGTAATAAATAAAAAATATATAGATAAATTGGACAAAATTTAAAACTGTTCTGCATAAAAGGACATTAATAAAAAGTGAAAACTCAACCTACAGCATGGAGAAAATAGTTGCAAATCACACGGTGAGGGTTTAATATCCTGAATATATAAAGAGCACCTACATAAGCCTTATCTTGGAATATATGATAACCTATTTCCCCAATGTAACAGAGTTAGACTCATTTATAATTTTCCTACACATGGTTCTTCTGCCCCTTTTATTTTAACCTATAATCAGGACTATACCCATTAAATACATATCCCAGAGACTTAAGTCTTTGGGCTGTTCATATATCAGTTGAGCCCTGAATCTCAGCAGAGTGCAGACAACACCTACTCTCCAGTTCATCGGACTCACCCAGGACAATTAACAAAATAATGATGAACAATGCCCATCCAAAAAAAAGAGAGAGAGAGAGTATCTACAACTGCAAGCAAGACAGTTCCATTCATCTGCCCCATGGGATCTAAGCCCCCGCCCAATTGGAAGAAGAGCGGGCATGATCATCCCAAAATCCTCAAGATTGAGGAATGAACAAACATAAGGGGGCAACTATGGACCAAAGCAGACTTATTATTATTCTAAAAGTGGAAGAATTTATAACATTTGATATAAAGACAGTGATCACCAAAGGTTCTGAAGGGAAGGAAAAGGAAGAATAGGTGTAACATAGGGTATTTTGGGCACAATGGAATTGTTCTGCATGATACTGCAATGACAGATACAGGCCATTATACATTTTTTCAAAACCTATAAAATTGTGCAGTACAGCAATGCTTCAATATTTGTTCACTAATTGTAACAAATGTACCACACTAAAGAAAGATGTCAATAATAGGGGGAAATGGGGGGGG
>PVKH010038297.1:0-11362 GCA_004027955.1 Chaetophractus vellerosus | reverse complement strand
ATCCCAGCAGGCAAGCATCCTCAGTAGCCTGTCTGATTAAGAACATAAAAAGAATTATATTTTGCCATCTATAATCAAACCTCATAAAGTAGCCCCAAATGATTTAAAAACTCATGCTTAAATCATATGTTTTTCAAAAGCACAACCCTATAACACCTTACATTTGGCTATTATTTCATAATTTATTGTTCTTACAAAATTCTGTGACTGTTAAGAGGTGGATTTTATGCAAAAATGGGGTTCTTTTTTCAACAAAATTTGGAATATTAAAGTCTCCTTGTTTTGACCTAATATTAAATAAAAGATATTCAATTTTGTGTGGGTAAGGCTTAAGGTGGTTGCAGGTATATATAGTCTTTTAGTCTTTTTGGAAGACAGAAATAAGACTTTTAAAATGTGGAATTTGGAGATAAACTATGAAATGTGGACTTGCCAACTTGCAGCATATCAAAATGTCAGCTCAGCACCTTAAAGAATATAAAGGGATTATTCAGCCCAATTTTCTCGGTGCTTAATGCCATATCCTGGCTTAGAGTCAGGCTCCTCTGGAAGACCATTTAACTCTTTCTGCACACGATGGCCCCGTTTCCTGCAATGAAGCTGCTATTTCCTAAATGACATGTTTAATAGTCTGAAATATTTTCCTCAGCATTGAAAGGAACCCTACTTTGGCAATATATCTTAAACGTTATAATAACCTCCGTTATTCTGACAGGACTGTACCAAAATCACATTTAAATCCCCATTAGCAGGACCTAATGCTATTGGTGATAAGAATATCCTTAGCATTGTCCCAAGAAGGGACAGTGGCTTGAATCTGATGACACCATTCTCTAAGCTCATGGGCCTTTCTAGGTAGCTTTAAGGAAACAGGGCAATGCTTCAGCCATGATGTTCAGATTTTGAAGGAACTGGTAGATTTCCTGACACTTGGAAGGAACCTAGGAGAGGCTTCTTCTCCTTCTCAGAGATGGACATGAGAACTCTGAGTCCTCTGCTATCCAGGAACTCCCTACCTCGGGAACCTGCCCATTCCCTTGATAGAGGGATCTTATGTGAAGTTCTTCCTTCTACTTAGCCATAATGAAGTCTCAAAAACCTGAACCATAGGAGTTATTTCTGTATTAAGGGGCTTTATAGGGTAGATCTAATAATTTCCCCACAAGACATCCCTACTAGTATTTTAATTGCAACATTCCTTTATTTATCCAACAAATTCCTGGATGCTCACTACGTACCAGGCGCCCATCTAAGTGCTGGCAACGCAGAAGTAAACAAAACCAGGTCAGCTGCCTTTTCAGACACCCATTCTAGATTGCGGATGAAGAGAGACAATAAACAAAGCAATAAGTAAAAAATGTAAGATGTCAGGTAGAGAATAGTTAGGCAGAGGAGGATGCTAAGGAGTGCAGGTTGAAGAGGGGAGCTGTGAGTTATCAGGTAGTCAGGGAAGGCCTTATCTGTAAGGTACACGTGAGCAGAGACCCGGAGGGAGCCAGGAGGGATATAATGAATGCAAGGACCCTGAGCCCTCCAAGTCCAGACAGGCAAATGCGGCTCACCTCCCACGTTGATTCTGATTGGTTGGTGGTGCTATCTAGCTCTCCGCGTTGGTGGCTTGGACATCAGTCTTGTCCCGACTGGTTTAAAAGGGACCTTTATTTCATTAACAGTATCTGCTGTGGATGCCAGATAGGGATTGGCAGATGTGCTATATATGCATATTGTAAATCTTCAATGTATTTGCGGAACTCCTTCCTAATCTCTAATCTTCTTCTTTTCTCTAGCCCAAATAGCCTTACTCTTTTAAGTGAATCTCTTATTTTATGGTTTTTACAATCTTTCCTTTTTTTTTTTTGCGATGGGGGAAAGTCCAGTCGGTTAAAAAAGTGAAAGTCAGAGCTGTGTGCAACACCTGAGGTGTGTTCTGGGGAGCCCGGTGGAGACCTAGTATCTCAGTAGCCTGGTGGTGGACTCCACACTGAAGCGTTTTGAGTATAAGGTCATATTAATTTGGTTGGGAGGGACATCTCATCCCATCCGTGGGTTTTGTGCTAAGTGGCTTCTGGTGTGTCAAGCACATGATGGGTGCTTCCTTTTTTCCATCCTTCCTGGGCAAAAAAAAATTTAAATTGTGCAATTGAAAGCAAGCAGTGTGCCAGGGAGGAGTGCCATTTGTTAAAGTAGACTCCAAGCGCTTCGGTTTGCAAGTCCTTGCATACTGCTTACAACCAGAGCGAGATGTGCCCATTCCTAACAAAAGGTTAATACTTTAAGCTTTAAAAAAATTTGGATCTGTTGGTTGGTAATTGGAATAAACATTCAAATTTGAGCATCAAATTTCTCATTAGTTTCACATCAATACCTGTGCTGCAACTATGGATCAGTGAACTGGGCTCCTTGCTGCCCAAGTGAGTTCATTAATCATTCTCCCCTAAGATGGCTGTGTAAGTAGACAGCTGTTCTAAGCAGCTGTCTTCTGGTACAACTCCTCTCATACAGGCGGTGGGAAACTTTTTGCATGAGTCGGCTGTTGTTTTAACTGGACGTCTAACTTGTACTGACAGGTCCAGGAGCAACTGGATCTCAGGTCAGTAACACATTCCAATTTGTAAATGGTCACTTTATGGTCACAGATAGAAAGGTTTAAAACCATTAAGGCTAAGTTACCACTCTTATCTGACTTCTCACCAGGAAAAAGAAATACGACGCTATGCATTTCAAGTCCACACTGCATTTGATGAAAGACCACACTCCTAAATTGAACTCTTAGAGCCCTTTCTCTTGCCCGGAATGATAGGGTCTGGCTCCTTACCTCTCCTGATCTTACAACTATAGATATTTAACTTTATTTTCATATTTTTGGATGCGCTTGGCTGCTTACAGAGATCAGAATGCGCACAGGGCTCCAATTCTCCATTATATTGGAGCAAGTACTCCAGTAATTGGAGCTTATCCTGTTTTAATATATGCAATCAGGAAATTTGAAACAGCCTTGATGGCCCCTATAATATTTCCCTTCGATGTTCTCTGATATGTCAGTGCCTACAAGTTCATCCGACAGCAACGACCTCATGTGGCAACCATTTTCCATCCACCAGAACACTTAGTAGTAACATGAGAGCCTGATTATCTTCTCTTAGGAAAAAAAAGAAGAAGAAGGAAAGACAAAGAAAAACAACACACATAAACAAGAATGAGAGAGGTATCTCTCTCTCAAACAGAACCACAGGGAGAAACAGACATGCACTGGAGAAAATAAAAATCACAACTGTTTTGAGGGGAGGAGGTAAGTGGGAAGTTGTTGGGAATCAGGAGAGCCAGGCATGTCTATTTCTTGAATGTGTTTTTAGCCTTTTCATATTCAGGAAAAGAGAAGGAGATGTCAAAAGTTCAGCTGATGAAAACTTTTCTTTCTATTATTAATTGCAATCAGGAAATAAAGCAAGGAATGGGGAAGAGAAAAAATGAACGTTTCCTGAGCACTGGCTTCTTAGACAAACCACTTCAAACTGGATTTCCCTCCTGTGTGCTAGGAACAGCTCTATGCGGTGGACAATGGCACTCCCAGGAGAGAGATAAGGCACCTGAAGGTCATTCATTCATTCATTCATTCATCACTCCTGTAACAAATATACTGAGTGTATACTATGAGCCCGGGGCTATTCCAGGCAAGGGGAATAGAGGTAAATTAGTCAGAAAAGAGTTTTGCTTTCACAAAGTGTATATTTTAGTGAACAGAGAGAGACATTAAATAAGCAAACCATCAGCTAATAATATTGTCAGAGATAAAAATAAAATAGGATGATGTCATAAAGAGACACTGGAAGTTACTTAAGATTGAGTGGCATGGGGGGACATTTAATTTGAGGCCTGAAAAACAAGAAGAACCATTTCTGGAAAATCTGAATACCATACAGCTGGTTGCAAAAGAGATAAGGGTATTTGCACCCACATCTGCATGGCTGCATAGCTAATCCTTCAACCACACCCCCATTTTAGGGGGTCATGATGAAACGTACAATCAGTTTTGTAATCTAAATAATCAAGAAGATATCTGGCAATTATGTGTAAGATGGAAGTTGTATAGATAACATGATCGGATAATTAAATTACAAATTATATGTTTCCACTTTGACCTGTCCGAATTGGTTATATATCCAGCTTCACTTCTCTGCATATTTTCCAGGTTGAACTTCTTTTGGAAACAGCTTTACCTTGAGAGGGTTGTTTCTGGACATTAGAATCTTAAAATCCCTGTATATCCCCCTCATAGAACTGCTGGGATTTTGTCCTCATTGATTCTGATTCTTCCCCTCTTAAAATCCAATTTAGTCTATTGCAGCTTAAAATTACATTGGCTCTAGCATGGAGTATGTTGGGACTAGAACTCTGATTGTATTCAAGCCAGTGACGGGATGCAGTGAGAAACAGGATGTAAAAAGGATTTATGAAACCTTTAAAAATAGTACATGAAAAGACACACCCAGAAAGCCTGGGAGAGTTGAACCATTTTTGCTCAGAGGGACATATTAATGGAAATTGCTTAATAGTGTCTTTTAAAGTAATTGCTTATTACAACACTAAACACTTGAATGGAAACTTTGGTTCCTAAGAATCTTGGCATATTTTCTGGATTCTTGATTCCAGGATGATTTCACCCATTGCTGAACCCTTTCTGAGGCTGATCATTTCAACTCTTTCAACATACACTCCAGTGGTTTCTTTCTTTTATAAATCTAGCTAGCCGGAGAATAACCCAAGAGTCAAACCAAAGTTGATAACCTCTAACTTTTGAGATTTTTATAGACCTGTTGAAGTAAAATCTGGTATTTATACTTTTCATTTCTTTTTCCTTTTATGTCCTTACTAACTTGTTTATATAATTGGTACAAGGAGCTCATCAGACCAAAGCTGTCTTTGTTTTATGGAGTATATGGAGGAAATTACTAGACAATAAATATTAATGTTAAAAATATTAATAAGACTCAGATTTTGAAATATGTTTGCTAATATTCTACCCATAAAAATGAATTACATTATATTCCTGGAATGTTACTCCTTGTTCCTGTTTCCTCTGAAATTCCAAATATGGATCCAATTTCTCCTCTAAATTTGAGTTATATTTCACTCTTTTTTGCTTCCAATCCCAAGAATCAAATTGAGAAATCTCCATATTTTATTCAGGGGTATATAACTATACAGAATGCTTTATATAAATGGAACTGGTGAGTAAATAAGTATGCATGCATAAATTATTTGTACATGCATTTTTTGCAACCATGAAATTTGAAAAACACTTTATTTCCCACTTTATAATTTCTGACAGTTGTATCACAGGTGTGAGAATATTGACCTATAAGAAATAGTCACAGACTTATGAAATTTAGAGTTATAAGAAACTTGAAACAGCATCTGGCTTAATCCCCTCTCTTTTAAGATGTGGAAATCAAGATCCAGAAAGGTCATGGGCCTGGTTTAGGTCACATAGCTAGTTAAGGGTAGAGTGCAGGACCTCTGACTGCATGTGTAAAAAGCAACAAGAATTTTCTTCAAGCCATTGGTGGGAAGTTCCTTTGGCCTAATTATGCAATCTTATATGAGACTCAGTGAAATACCTTTGAAATATTTACCCAAAGAATATCTCATTAATGAAAACTTATACTAACTTGGAAAGTGTAATAATTCAAGTGAGATTATCTGAATTCCATATTGTTTTATATGAAGAACTGGTTTGCTTAGCATCTAGAACATAGCATCATGTCACATATTGTGGGGAGGAAGGGGCCATGTTTAACCTCTTTGAAAGAGAAATAAATTTGCAAAGCAATGTTCTATAACATGGGTGGCGCACAATAATTACTTTGGAAAAGCATATTCTAATCCCATTGGTACTACAACAAATATCCCTACCAATAAAGATCTGAACAGATACATGATTGCTTAGTGGGAAAATTATTGAAATTGGAATTGTTGGGTCAAAGGTATGCATGTTTTAAGGCTTTGAAGGAGTAAATAATCACAGAAATATTCGCTGTATATTATACCAGTCTCCAATAATTAGCTTTGCAAAATAGCCCACATATTGATGGATAACACAGGCAGGAACAAGGACTGTTCTAAATCCTTCTCGTTGACAGCCGCTTCTCCTACTTAATAAGGGACTCTGCTTAGATTGTGACTTTTAAAGAGCACTTGGAAATCTAGGAGAGGGTGGGATGTTTGTTTTAAAATTACCAAATTACTACGACTTGAAGATGCTTAGCCCACAAAAATCTCTCTATGTCCTAATTTAAAGGAAAGTCCTCTGTAAAAAGAAAGATAAGCAGGATTCACGTGTGGCTTCCTGAGCTTAGGCATTGATTCAAACCTCTTTTTTTTTTTTTTTTTTTTTTTAATTTCTACTCTTTTTGTTTTGTTTTAAATTCAGGAACCCAACACCAGTTCTCCAAAAGTGTGAAATCGGTATTCCCCTCCTTTATCCTCAAGGATAACGTAATAAAGCGCACAGTGCAATGTCAGTCGTTAAGGACACACGAGATAAGAATTTTATATTTTACATCACTCCATTGCAAGAAATTCTTCAAAATGATAACTGATTCAGTTAAGCCTCCTCGAAAAGGAACACATTGGAGGATTTGGCTAAGAAATCTACTCACCTTTTGAAAATTTCTGGCTAGTAATCGCATGGGGATTTTTGAACTGAAAAGGCTAGCTTTCCCTCTCTACTCCTTGACCCACGTCTCAGTCTTAGGCTCAGGAATTGATGGCTGTATGATTTTATTTGAAATTTCTATCTTGTGTGGAGCCAAGAAAAAAAAAAAAAGAAAAAAAAAGAGCTATCATCTGGAAAGTGTCAAAAGAAATGCTATTATATCTTACCGGGGTACCTCCTAGACTAATGAAAGTTAAACTCAGTATGTTTAAACGTGTTCCCACACATAGCACCCCCTCCCATCCACTCTCTGTAATTTATACCTTAGCATACTAAGAAAAGTTACATTTTAAGAGGAGAGAAAGTATATCATAGAGATATACTAATCCTGTTATTCCTTAGAGGAGCGAATAACCTTTTCTCTTGATATAGGAACTAAGCATTGATCTGTCACACTGTTTGTTCTAGTTGAGCTCCCAGAGGTACATTCAGTCTGAAACGTTAAGGCTAGTTCATTAGGCGTCCCTAGCTCGTTTCTCGGAGAGAATCAAGATAACACTGTGGTTAGTTAATGGCGTTCTCTTGTTTCCCCCAGAGTCTGGCTGTCTGAAGCCTGCAGGCCCGAGAAGCTTCTTCCCCCCTTCTCTTTGCTATTAGTCACAGCTGGTAAAGCTCGCAGGAGCCGAGCTGTTTGAAAACAGTCAGATCACGAAAACGTTTGAGTCTTCCTGCTGCAAGCAACAAACTTGGCCTGGGCTGCCACGGGGAGGTGGAGGGGGAATGGGGGCGGGGAGGTACGCATGGAGAATGAGGGAAGAAAGGGAGACTGCTAAGCGCTTCACTTCAAAACCCTTTCTGAGCGAGCCCATGGTGGGCAGCCTGGCTGGGAAGGTGGGAGGACTGAGAAACTTTTAAAACAAAGGGAGTCTTCTTGGGGCCTGTCTCCTGCCTGCCGTTGTACGCCCCTGAATTCTGGTCATGGGGTGAGGGGGCGTGGAAATAATGAGACCCCAGATCGAGTGAGCTAACCTTTGGCTCTTGCACTTCTCCAAGACCTTTCCCCTTCCCTCTATACATGCTTTTTAGGAGGAAGAAAAATAAATAGAAGGAAAGGAAATAAGAACTTAGGTATTAAAGGTAAATTCAAATTCCAAACCCAAACCCATAGGTCTCTCCAGCATTCTAGAATAAGAGGAGTGAATCAAAACCACGAAGCCTCACACATATGACAGGTCTTCTTTGTTGTTTTATGTTCGACTCCGTGAAGAAATTGACTGGAGGAATGTTGAATAATTTCAGCTTCTCCCCCTGATAGGGCTTTGGTGAGCTGCTAACAGGGGCCACATGTTTCTCTATTCCGGGAAGTGGCTAAACTGCTGCGCACAAGGAGATGCTCAGAACATATTCTATGATAATGGAGGTGATAACAATGATGTCATCACCGGTGACAAATTAGCCTTTGTCACAGCCCCTAGCCCTGACTTATGAATGCTACTGTTGCATTGGTTTTATGAGGCCAATAAACATATATGTTTGGGGTCAAGTTTAAAGACAAGCTGGAAGGGGTTTCATTTCCCTTTCTGGGTATCTACAGGATTCATATTGTACTGAGAAGTCACAGAGGAAAGTTTTATGAGGGATCAGGTCAAGCCCATAAAAGTAATGAGGTTCTTCACGTCACCCCTTTCACGGATTTTTCAGACTACATCTCTGTCTCTTCTTAAATGGTTTGAGGAAACTTAAGCACTTCCTTTGAACTAGGAGCATGCTAACAACTCACCAGAGACAATGAACACAAGAGTGTATATTGAATTCCAAATTCCAGCTTGATTACAAAACCAAAACATTTTAACACCCTTTTTCTCCCACTTCCAAAAGGGAAATATGCATGTGATAGTTCCAATTAACAAAGTCTATAAAATTATGTTTTAGGCTATAATCCTCATTCAGAGGTCATAGAAGAAAATAATAAAGAGCAAGTGGGAAGACAGAAAATTAGGGATCCACTGAAACATGCCTAGATTGTCAGTGTAGCTCATGTTATACAGTAGAAAAATGATCACTAATAGACAAGAAGCTCTTTTATTTTATGTTTACTATGGCGAGAATGTAGATATTGGGCAGTGTTCTTGAAACACAGCAGCATCTCCTCCACCGGTCCTTCAAGTATGAGTTATTTAATTACCCAACTTAATAGGAAACAGCAATATCATTAAATAAATTCTAGGCACACCTCATATGAAGATTTTATTTATACTTACAATCTGGGGGGTTTTGTCTCATATCTAATGTTGGATATGAGCCTATTGTGCAATAGCATCTAACAACTTAGACTGTCGGTCAATATCTCACTGAGCATGCATAAAATAACATTAGGGTTGTTCATTTATTCATCTGGCACCAATAACGACTGCATTATTTAATACAACTCATTCTCAGCACTTCTGCTCCTGGCAGCTTCATCCTTCTGGTTTTCGTCTCCCCTGATGACCCCTTTTCCAGTGCATCTTCCTCTGCATACACCTGGCACATAGATGGCCCGTGCCCTTCACCCCTGATCCTTATTGAGCCAGTCTTTCCTCCCCAGAGAAAGGAAGATTGTGTTCATTCACAAAAGCTGCATCACATCCCATTCCGGAGTGTCTTTATTTAATACCTACTATATCCATGGCATTTCTTTTTCCTGAGCACTGTAAGGAATATAAAAATATACATCTCGATGCCTGTTCTCTAAGCATGAAAAATAATCATAATAACTGAAAACCCTTACCTAGCACTTTTTAAATGGCACCCGTGATCCTAAATGGTCTACACATATAAACTAATTTAATCCTCAAAGAATCCTCTGAGGGTAGGACTGCCTTCATCCCCATTTTACAGAGAAGGAAATTAAGGCATGGAGAGGTTGGGTAATTGGCTAATGTTGCACAAAAAGAATACAACTAACTGGTGCAAAGGGAAATGTAAAAAGTAGCATACGGGAGATAGAAACAAAAAGTCATGGAGTCTCACTGGTGAAACAGACACACACACAGACCAGATTTCCTGAAAAGCTGTCCTTTGAAAGAAGAATTCAAAAATAAATTTTAAAGATTTGCTGTGCTCTGGGGACCATGCTAAGGGCTTTGCTTCATTTAGTTCTCACCAAATCCCCATTTCACAGATGAACAAGGAGAGGTTTAGAGAGTAAACTGATTCTCTAATTTTGCAAAGTTGTGAAATGCAAAGTTGAACTTAAACCAGGCCTGCCTTAACCTAGCGTCCATGCTTCCAGCCATGCCACTCAGCTGCTTATATATTTGAGGCGGATGGAAAAGGGTGAGTTGGATTTTGAGAGCCAGATTTGGGAAGAGAGGACTGTACAAGAAAGAGTAGTGTGAGTTTAAAGGAGGGCGTTTTGAATCAAAGCTGTGGTTTTCAGTAAACAGAATAAGTACATTCTTACCTTGTCTCTTTCCTCTGCAGAGTAAGATTCAAAGGGATCAAGAGTGAACAAAGGATGTGGCTCAAGTGGTTGAGCACCTGCTTCCCAAATGGGAGGCCCCAGTTCTGTCCCAGTGCCTAAAAACAAACAAACAAACAAACAAAACAGAAAAAAACAACTCAGGGGAGCTGATGTGGTTGAGTGCCAGCTTCCCACAAGTGAGGTCCCAGGTCAATCTCTGGCCCCAGTACCTCAAAAAAAAAGAAAGAAAGAAAAAAAAAAGCAGGAGACACACATGCACGGCTACTGCGGCACTCATGCAGATTTCTACAGGCTCTGGGGAGGTAGGAGAGACCGTGAGGCAGGGACACTCTGGTGTGATCTGACAAGAGTGAAATTAGGAGAGCTGCATTTGGAAAGAAAGGTTGAGAGAGTATCAAAAAGGGCCTGAAAGGCCAAGCTGGGACATTTGACCCGTGTGTCCTGCAGTGGGTCACTACTTCCAGTTTCGGAGGGGAACATACGGTAGGAATTACTCTTTAGTACCATTAATTAGACAGTGAGACATATTGGAAGGAGTAACAGAAAGGGCAGTCTGGAGGCCCTTGACAACTACTCAAAGAATCCATAATGAGTGTTTGAACAACAATGTGGAGGAACAATAATAGTCAAAAAGAGATAAATCCAAAAGTCACTGTGGATATAAACTAGGCAGATTTTGGTGACTGTTGTGCTGTGGGGTTAGAGAAAGCGAGAAATGAAAGATGACTCTCAAGTTTCCAGGTTGGGGAACTTGTAAAATAGTGCTGAGGTAGCCATGACTCAGATAAAGAAATCATGAAGTTTTGACGATGTGATGCTCCAGATGATGAGTTTGGCTTTAGACAGCTTGATGATTTGAGGCACTCACAGAAGATCCCATTGGAACTGCTTAGCAGGCACTTAGCAATGGCTCAGGGAAGGAGTTGCAATTGAGAGTATGACTTTTTAAAATAAACTTTATTTTTAGAGTGGTTTTAGCTTTACAAAAAAACTGCAAAGATAGTACAGAAGTTTTGCACATACCCTGAACTAGTTTCTTCTATTAGCAGCATCTTGTACCAATATTGATACATCCTTATCAACTAAAGTCCATAGATTCTTTGGATTTCCTTAGTTTGTACCAAATGCCCTTTTTCTGTTCCAGGATCCCATCCAGAATGTTACATTACATTCATATCTCCTTAGGCTTCTCTTGGGGGTGACAGTCATTTCTTTTCTGTTGTTGACCTTCACGCTATTGA